>JAABKJ010004308.1:0-24553 GCA_011634705.1 Andricus grossulariae
ATCTCTCACCATTCAGGACAATGTTGCACATTGTTTTCTCACTTTTCCCCTCAAACACCATTACTTTTGTTTTATTTACGTTAATTTTGATTATAAATCTTCAAAATCTCTGTTAATCCTTTGAAATATTTTGAAATTCCTTGATATCTCGCGGAATCCCTACAAAGCTTTCAAAATCCCATGAAATCATCGAATCCTCTTTAAATTGACTGAAATCCTTAAAATCCTTTGAAATTTTGTGAAATTCTCTTAAATAGTTTTAAATCTTATGAAATCTCTTTTAAATCACTTTAAATCCGCGGAAATCGTTCTTGATTCCTTCAATTTAAGAAAAATCCGTCGAAATTCTTTAGTATCTCTTGAAATCCTGCGAAATACAGTAAAATCTGTGGAAATCTGATTAAACTCGTTAAAGGCCCTTAAAATCTTGTAAAATCCTTTGAAAGATTGATATCCTGTCTGAAATTGTACTATAAGTAATATTTCTTCAAACTCTTGAAATCTTTTAAAATCATTTGAAGTTAGTGAAACCTCTCGTAATACTCTGTAATTCTTTGAAATGCCGTCAAATACCTTGAAATCTGATAAAATACTTTTAAATTACTGGAAATCTTTCGAATCATTTAAAATCCCTTGAAATCTTCTTTACAGTGAAAATAATTGACATATTTTTGATATATTGAGTAGAAAATATAAAATCTTATGTAAGAAGAGTGGGGAGGGGGGGGTCTCCATAATCTTACGAATCCTTACAATAGGGAGTGGGGTCTAAAATTTAAAAAGTCATCCTTACGTAATTAATGGACGTTCCCTGATACATTTCGTGTAATTGAACAGATACACGAATTTCTTTAAAGTCTGGCAAATAGTGAAAATCGAGTTATTCTGTGGAAGCTCTAGGCAAGGAAGAAGGCAGTTAAACCTATTAGAAATTGTAATATGGCTTATTTGCGAAACCTGCTGTGGTTCCCACGCAGTCAATCTTTTCTGCCCCCACTGTCTCCTTTTTATTTTCCTGCAAACGAGGATGCTTTGCATTTTTTAACTAAAGAACTTAAATATCTCGAAAAAATCATAAGCTTCGAAAAAGTTCACGAAAATTAAATTCTCTATAGTTTTCAAGATTAAAATAGACGTTGCAAAAATAATATTTCAAAATGAATACGAAAAATTAAATCTAGGACATAAATTATGCAATGCATACATGAGGAGAATAGTAGATATTTGAGCCCTGGAATGGTCTAGTCACTCTAGTACTCCAGTGTCTCTCAAGTATAATGTCCGTCCACACCGTTGCCGAAGGGCAATTCGCACCGTGAGAACTGCCGAAGACGTTTATCCGAATGAAAGGCATCATAATGTGATTATGGCGAATTCATGCCAAATAACAACTGAAAACAAGGAAATCGACACTTAAAAGATTGATGATTGCCTGTGCCTAGCTTGTAATTTCAATTTTGCATAAAACTTCTTCTGAAATTCGTGTCTTGATTTTAAATATCACAAAATTGAGAAAGAAACTTGATAGATCTCCCAAACAACAAATTATAAGGAAATATAAACCTGTAAATTATATTTGTAATTGAAAATATTTACAAAATAAAATAATAAATAAAAATGAATAAAAAAATATTTTTTAAATAAAATACGAATTTTCAACTAAATAGTTGAATTTCATACAAAAATAGTTGAATTTGCTACCCAAAAAAAACGAATTTTCATCCAAGAAGATTAATTTTCTTCCCAAAAGACGACTTTGCAACAAAATGCATGAATTTTCAACCAAATAGATGATTTTTCAATTAAAAAAGAGCCATGTTCAACCAAAAATGTAATAGTTAAATTTTCACTTTGAAAAATTAGTTTCAGTCAAAAAACGCATTTACAACCAAATAGATGAATCTTCAATAAAAAAATTAATTCTCAACCAGTAAGAATGATGTCTCAACGAAAAATGTAATAGCTGAGACTTCAACCATAAATTAATAATCAAACCAAAAAGACAAATTGCAACCAAGAAAGAATGAAAAATGCCAACCCAATTGTGGAATTTTTGTGCCAAAAAGGCACATTTTTTTACAAAACAATTGAATTTTCAACCCGATAATACGAATTTTCAACAAAAAAGTTAATTTTCAATAAAATAGTTCAATTCTCAACCAAAGAGATGATTCTTCAACCAACCAAAATTTATTTTTTTACAAAGTATTTCAACTCTCAATCAAGAAGTTGAGTTTGCAAAACAATAATTAAATTTTCAACCAAAATAGATGAATTCTGAATCAAAAATATACTGGAAGATTTTTAATTAAAAAGAATTATCTGTCAACCAAAAAAAGATTTTTTTACCAAAACCGAATTTTCAATCCCTGGGATCACAACGCAGAAGGAGCTCAAAAAAGAGGAAAATGAGTAATTTTTCACTAAAAAGGAGAAAAATGCTGGAAAAATTAATTTTTTTAAATGCAGAAAAGAAGAAACAGTATTCAAAGGAATTCGAATATTGTATTTTCAAATATCGTACATTTAAAGAGAAAAATAGAAAGGGGGAAAAGGGGAAGTTTTTCAAAAATCGAAGGGAAAGGAGAAGTGCAGGGGAATAGGGTAAAGAATGTGATCCCTGAAATAAGTTAAATCGAACTATTTGTTAGTCAAATTTAACTGATTCAGATTTACTAAGTAGTTGCATGGATTCTTGGATAAAGAATGAGAGCATTATCGTTAATAAAGTAATGAACAGGTTAGACTAGTTGTACAAACTTAGAATCTAGACTGTCACTAGATTCCCACGCAATCGATATGCCCTATAAAAAGCATTTTTCCGTTAAAAAGTGGCACAACTCCCTCAAGGTAATCGGTATGAATAACGGCGAAGGGCACTCATGGTTGACTGATTGTTACAAGCATACTTCATACCTCATATAGATCATACTTTACAGTTTATAATTTATACTTTTTACCCCGTGACACTGCCTGTAATAATGATGGTGATTTTATTTTATAGAAGAGTGTATTAAATTCCAAATACATATTATTTAATGGAATCATAGGCATGAATACCGCGTTCACTGTTCATACATCAGAGTATTTTCTTTAAAATCTATAGAAATTCAATTAATACAAGAAGATAATAAATTACGTATTAATTAATGCTTATTTTAAATAATTTAACAAAGTTAAAGTTCATAATGCAAAATTTAAAAATAAATATTCTTATTCAGGTGTATTGTTCTCTTAACTTTTTTTATTGCAGCTCATTTGTTAAACTGTCAGAAAATTCTTGAAAATTCAAGCACTTTTAAACAGTATAGTTTTTATGTTTGTACCAAACAGTGGAAATTGCGAGTCAGGTTATGTGTTGGTTTGAGTTTTTTATTACCGCTATATTGTTACCTCTAAATTGACTTAAAATTAAAATAACTTATTACAAGTCAGCTATGTAATTTAAAAGTAAATTATGTAATTCAATTAATCATATAATTCAATTAATTATATATACAAGATATCAAGCTACCTAAAGCACTTTTTTAAAACTATTTACGGTTGTACATTTTTCTTTTCAATTCACTTTTTCTTCTAGATGCGTCAACGTACCCTACTCACCACTACTTTTGAGGATCGCCGTTTTTCTGCGTTGATCAAGATTACAGGATAACAGTTTGTGCGATATTATCGGCATCATCGCGCAAACTTAATCGCTTATGACGAGATTAAAATCAGTGAAATTGATTTTAGTGAATGGAGATTACAGAAAAATATAAAAGGTGTTGCTATAAAAATTAAGTAATAAAACAATCCGAAATGAAGCAGAAAATGGAAAACTCTCATTAATCATTTATTAGACACTGCCTTATAATAAAGGTGGTTGGCTACAGCTATCCGCTGAAAAAATTGGTTCTCCGATGGGGAATTGAACCCGGTCTACCGTGAAACAATCGCCCATTAGATCAATTGGTACCGAATAGTAATTTAAAAAAGAAATTTTTTCATCATCAATTACCTCTTCTTTTTGCATTGTTAAAAACTGCAGATAAAAAAAGAAGAAGACTTAAGGAAGAGGACATGGGACAATTCGCGTGCTAGGTTTCGCCCTTTTCGACATTGGTCGCGGGAAAATGCATTCCAATTGGATTACGGTATAGAAACTATAGCCGGTTTTACGGATAGGCACGGATCAGTGAATGGCTCTAATTCATTGCGCCAGTGGTTCTCACGGTGACTGGTGACCCTCGATGAGTCGCAAACACCGCGAATCACGTTTTCCTATAGCATATATATTCTTAGTATATATTGTACAATATGCATGCATATAGATAAGATATTTATTCAACCACTCGACGGACCTAGACTTTAGAGTCTTAGAGAATCCCTGGGATAGATCGGACCACGGTAGTACCCACTACCCAGTACCGCAATGCAATTGCACGATAATGACGTATAACTGCATTCTACTGCTGTTTAAAATGCACTCCCGTAAGAAGCGATAAACATAGGTCCGTTAACTATAGTGAGAAATCCGAAACTTCCTAACTTTTTCAGATTTATATCTTCTATCGAATCATCTATATCTATATACTGAAGCGAATCTCGAGAAACATTGTATTATTGTCGGTTTATCAGAAAATAAACGATAAGGTAAGGAAGATGAAAAAATAGAAAAATAAGAGTTTTTCAATTATATAAAGAATTATTCCATACTAATCGTCAGATTAAAGGTTGTCTAAATAAAACAATTTCATCTAGAATAAGCAACGATGCACGAGGTGATCTTTTATATTCGATAATGGAAGTTCATTTCTGAATGATAAAAATGCATATCATTCTAGCTGCTTGTTTCGTAGAGGATGTCTTTCGTAACGGTTACTTTTACCAGAGGAGTCTCAGGATCATCATCGAGGATCACTGACCGACCGAACGCCTCTACGACCCGTAAATTGCCTCATACCAGGAACTATATTACTTCAACTATAGATCAATCACACATACCAATTTTTTAGGGAGACCAAGTTTAGGGCAAGGGTATCATTACTTAATATAATAATGGATATTACTGAGGAACTGCAGGTTGATTATTGCTTCTATACCAGTATTGTCTAAAATGAATACCGACTAAGAGATGGTAACAATAATTTCTGTTTCATGATTACTCAACTCTTTATTCCAATAAGCTAAAAACATACTGTAGGAATAGAATTAAAGAACCTCTAAACCATATCAATTCTAATGGATCTGAGAGCCACTTAATTATAACACAATCACAGTATAAATTCCTCTATCAAAGGATGGCATCAGATTATTACAATAATGTTCAAAGAAATTATAATGGAACGCTGGAGAGATAATTTATGAACAAGAAATCATGTTCAAACTAGAAATAAGATTAATAAGGAAAACAGAACAAGGAAAACGCGACGGGTTGCATTTTATTGTACCAGAGATGCAGCATCAAGCTTCCGTACACTGCTAGAAATGTTTGCAATTTTAGTATTCACGGGCATATTAAATTTTCTATATGTTTACTAAATTCATTACATACTTTGTAATTTTAGTATACTTACGTTATACTAAATTTTTTTTATGAAGTTATATGTATCCTAAATTTATTAAGTGTACAGTACGCTTCTTTTACATATATAAATTTCATACTTTCTGTATACTAAAATTTATATACATGTTCATTATATTCAGCTGTGCAAGCGCGTTTTGACCACTGGTGGAATCCCAGAATCGTTTTTTTTACATTGAAAATAACAGCATGAAGTTATCCTATTCAAAAACAGGACACAAAAAAAATGATACCGTAAAAAACCCGCTGCATTTGTTCTTATGTGATGCTAAAAGGTTCGGCTTGTTTCTGTGAAGTCTTCTCTTTAAAAGGTATGTTAAATTTATTAAAGTAAATCTGCACTG
Source organism: Andricus grossulariae (assembly GCA_011634705.1). Classification (NCBI taxonomy): domain Eukaryota; kingdom Metazoa; phylum Arthropoda; class Insecta; order Hymenoptera; family Cynipidae; genus Andricus; species Andricus grossulariae. Next base: position 5,911 of record JAABKJ010004308.1, read on the forward strand.
GTGTACTCCAAAAGCACTCCGACCTGCTCCTTCTTACTTCTCACTCCGACTTGCTTCGGAGCTGGTCAGAGTGCTTTTGGAGTACACCAGTGCAGGAATGTCCGTTTTTTATCCCAATGCTCAGGTGGCAGTTCTTATTTTTCTAGGTTCATATTCGACATCAATCCAGTTTCTCAGATTGACAAAAGCGCGAAGGGCGCTAAAAGAATATTGAAAACATTTGAAGTACAATTCAAAAAACTTATGTCAGCTCTTCAAAAAATTATCAAATTTATATCCTTTCGGACAACTTTTTATTCATATTATTTTTTTTTCTTATACTTTTAGATCAAAACTTTTTCGAAAAACTTTTTTCGAATGGATCCAAATTTTTTTACCATTTCTCTACCATGAGCATACATATAGTAGAATTAATATACACGTACAGTAAAATTACTATAAGCGTGTACTCAATTCAGTATACGCGCATACTGAATTTAATATACGCGCCAACTAAATTTCATGTACGTGCAGACTAAATTCAGTATATGCATATACTAAATTTACTGTACGCTGGTATACTAAATTTAATTTCTTTGTTGTGCATTCCTGCTTCCATTACATGCATGTATACTTCTTCTAGTACAGATTTTTTTAACAGAGTAGGAAATTCTTCTAATTAGTCTCTATAAGAACCCAAGAAAATTAGTCATCTTGAAGCGCAAAGATAATCTGTGAAAGTTAGAGTAAATGTATTGATTAAGCCTATACAAATTGCACAATTAAATCGCACGCAGATTGACACCTTCGACAAGTACCTACGCACTTTCTTCTCGTTAACTGTCAGCTATATTGAAAGTCGTTTTCAATATTCCAAATCTATATATATATACAATAGAAGTTGATAACAAAAATACAATCTTAATCTTTATCTTGAGGCATACGCTTATTGATTATGATAGATTATGTTTGAAAGATCGCATAGATAGAAACTTAAATCTGAAAACCATGGTCATTATAATTATTTTTAATCTTAAAGAATATTCTTTTTTATGTATTACATCATGCACATTGCACTCATCTCAAATATTTTCTCGTCACCTTCCATAACAGTAACAATGCAACATGTATATTGTATATTATATTCGCTTTCCATTTGAAAAGCGTGTTATTCATGAGCTGGAATTTTCGTATGCAGTGTGTAATGTGCGCGCATTTTGCGAGCGTCGAGTGAACCGTAACGGAAATAGTACACCAAATTCACGGTGGATGGGCTCGGTAACGTTAGACCGGTGTTGATTGCACTTCTGGTATCTGTCACGATTAAATATATTTTTTTTGCTCCAATTTATATTTCAACTCATCGAAAACTAATTAGTAATCAAAATTTTACAATAATTTTTCCTGTTGCACTCACACGTATAATTGTAAATTTCCTGATAATTAGCGACATTTTCACTCTCTCTCTCTCTCTTTCCTTTCTATGAATACGTTTTTATTATTTATTGTGTGAAACTGCGTTCATTTCAGCATGAAAAGTCAATGATCGTACAATTCGTTATAATGTGTTTCAATAGAAATGGAAAATTTTGTATTTGAATGTGTATTGTATAAATGTTTTATACTTTCATAATTATATTTGAAATGTGACTATGGCATATAACTTCAATGACAGTCAATTATTTTGTGGAAATTAATAATTGTAGCTGAAATGTTTAATTGCTGACATCTTATCATGAAAGAATTTCTCGCAGAGTCATAATCGACGATGAGCACTTGTTAACGTTAAAATACACTGCGCTCATGCATTACGACGATAAGAATTACGTAGCCGTAGCTCGTGCTCATGGTTTTGGTTTCCCCCCCTCTTTTCAACTGAGTCATCGAGATTTGCGTTTGTGTCTCGTCGTGATTTATTTTTACGCGACATACAAAACGATAAAAATCACGAATTTTTGTATCAAACAACGGGTACAAAGTTCTAAATATTTCGAACTTTGACTCAGAATTATCGGAAGTGTAAAAAAATATATATAATTCATTAACCCAAGCATGTATTGTTGGTATAGATTTCAGTAAAATATTTAGGATTAGGGGCCATTAATTAATTACGTAAGAGTCCCGAGGGAGAGGGTTTTATTTTGAAAATCTCTACATGACCTTACCTTGTGGGGGGGGGGTACAACTATGCTTACGTAATATCTTACTACGTCAATTATTCTTTCAATTCGAAAGATCACAGTAGCTACATTAATTCTACTCAAATTACCCATTTTACAATTTTAAACATCGCGCGTTTTATTTTTTCTAATGATATGTAACTATTCAACGCTATTTAGGAAAATTCTAAGTTCAGTATTACGTAAGAAGGGGGGGAGGGAGTCAAAAATGGTCAAAATCACCCTTACGTTATTAATGAATGGCCCCTAATGAGGATTACCAGGATGTATTTACTGCAAAAGATAGATTATATAGATAGTTTTAGGGAAAAAGATCACATTGCAACCCTGAACTAGTTGTTAATGATACCGAAAAGTAAAAAACTGGGATACAACAAGCGAAACTTGATGTATTAGTATACATCTATATGTTTAATGAATGCTCTTTTTGTAAAGAAGAAATTTTCCTCTTTTCCGTTCATTCTGTACGCAAAAAGTCGAGCTGCATTGCGCAAGACGTTGCCGGAAGCCCTAAAATTGCACTTTTAGCTGTGTCCATTATACTGCTTTGTCAGCGATACGTGAATGTAATTGTATACGTAAAAACTCGATAATTCATACTGTTTTCTCCTTTTCCCCAATATACATTTCTACAAAAAAATATACTAAATTTTATAATCCACACGGAAAAAAATAAGTTGTCGACATTTGGCTTGACTGTTTAAGACTTCAGGAAAGGCCACGAATCTTTAAAAATTTCACATAACATTTATTACAAGGTTCAAGAAAAGAGTGCGCGTATTTTTCCATGACTCTCGGAATATCTTTTTACTATTTAGAGAGTCATGGAATTATTATTACGGGGAGTGACAAGTAAAGTTTTGACAACTTATTTTTTCCATGCAGGGTTTTCAAAATTAACATCCACTTTGTAAGAAATAATGTGAGGAAGGTGTAGAAGATAAATGGATTTACTCTGAAGATTGCATTTCCATTATGCAAAAAAGAAAATGCGAATAAAAAGGATAAACTGAGGTGAAATAGGAATCAATTAAAATGAAGGCTGACAAGAGCTGAGATCGTCTTTCACGAAGTTATAACTCCTTATTCAGGGTCGCTTAGTAAATATATCCTTGTTTTCCCCCAGAAATTACCATATGTCTATTACAAAGATAATAATCTTTATAGTAAACGTGCGATACTGATTGTGAGTAAAAAGAAACATAAACTCAGAAACTTTCCAATAGAAGAGTACTGTTTTATATTTCTTTCATTATACCGAAAAATTTAGAGAAGGGACCGGAACATATCGCCGTTGAATTTCCTGGAGGCGCCAGGTCTTTTCTCGTGGACTCTATAAAATGCTATCTGAGAGATAATCAGCAGATACTTGTTACGGAGGCACTTGCGTGTTAAAAAAATTTGGTAGCAGACGTCAAATCTGGACGGTTTCATTTCATCGCACAAAAAGAACATAAATTTTCATTTCAAACAAAGAAAAGGGCGTCAAAATGTACTGAAACAAAATTAAACTATAATTGGTTACTATTGAGAAATACGAATATTGAGATCAAGTCAATAGTTTTTCATTTTTACATTGATCAAGATCGAATATAACTGAAGTTCAAAAAGATTTTGTAAGAAAATTATCTGAAACAAAATTGAATCCCTATTTTGTGTGTGTGTGGGTCAGATTCTATAACTTTTCAGCCTTCCATATAATAAACAAATTTGATAATGAGGCGAAAGTGTGTCATTATCAAATCAGTACAATTATTGAATTATTTATTATTCAATTCTTACAAACCGTCCAAGTTTTACAGACCGTCCAAGTTTTACATATCTTAGACAACGAAATCAAAGCAAGTTGAGAAATTGTTATTCGACAATAATTCTATAAACACCTCTGAAAAGATGCCTCAGGAGTCTGAAGAATCTTGAATTTTTTTTATAAAATTCATTTTCAATGTTGAAAATAAAAACATATGTTCCAACGACATTCGTTGGTTTTTCCCAGACGTAATAGAAAAAAGACATTACCATCGCACATAGTTTAATTGTTTTTCTAATTCGGAAATATTTATTATCAAACTACTTATGGTTACAAGTTAATTTTTGTAGTTGAAAAGTCTACTATTATATTTCTGGTTTGAAATTTATCTCGTTTGGTTAAAACCTCCACGATTTGGTTGAGAATTGAACTATTTTGTTAAAAATGCAACTATTTTATTGAAAAATCTTTTTTTGTTGTTGAAAATTCAGCTAATTGGTTTAAATTTTAACTACCTTGTTAAAAAAATATTTTGTTTTTTGTTGAACATTCATCTCTGTGGTTGCAAATTTAATTATTTTGTTGGAAATTCATTTTTCAATTGAAAATTTAACTATTTCATTTTTGCTTGAAAATTTATCTTTTTTCGTAAAATATTCAATTATTTGATTTAATAATTTTTTTCTTAGTTGAACCTCCAACAATTTGTTTAAGAATTCATATATTTTGTTGAAAATTCATATATTTGTTGAAAATGGATATATTTTGTTGAAAATTCGTCTTTTTGGTAGAAAATTAATCTTGTTTGCAGAAAAATCATCTTTTTGGTCGATGATTCAACTATTTCGTAAAAAACTCGTATTTTCTGGTTAAATTCAACTGGTTGAAAAATTTGTTGTTGTTGTTGTTAAAAATGTATCTTTTTTAGTGGAAAATTAAACTATTTGGATGAAAATTCATCTTTCTTGATTGAACCTTTCTTGTTCAAAATTTCTTGTTGAAAATTTATCTTTTTCGCTATAAGAGTCAACTGTCTTTTAAAACATTCACATTTTAGCTTGAAAAATTAACTCTTTTGTTGAAAATTCGTATTTTGGGTAGAAAATTAATCTTTGTTGAAAATGTATCATTTTTTTCGTTAAATTAAACAGGTTAAACATTCTTTTTCTACTTTTGTTGAAAAGTAATTTTTAAACTGTAAATTTAACTATTCCATTTTTGGTTAAACACTTATTTTCTTTAGTTGAAAATTCTACTATTTTGTGGAAAATTCGTGTTTTGGTAGAAGATGAATACTCTTGGTTGAAAATGAACTTTTTTGAACTCTCTAGAAATGCGAAAAAAACGTAGAATAAACGTGAAATCCGTGTTTAGCTAACGACTACGCTACTTTCGGTTGGGGGGGGGGGAGCAATACGGCCGTCAACGAGGGGGGACGGGGGTAGTCCAAAATAGCTACAAATTGATAACATAGTTTATGGACAGCTCCTAATATAAAATGAAAAAAACTGTCAATTTCGCAAATCTTTCCATATAGTTTCTTCCTAATTAAACAATAGCCATTTGCAGAAATTCTATTAACTTTTTACCAAGCTCGCAAATCGTCGAAACCGCAATGAAAATTCGGTGATAAAAACAATAAAAGACTCGTTGCTTCACGCACATAGATTGCGCCCATTTATCATTTTTCACAAGTCTAAGGACCGTGAAGAGTTGTAAAATTATTATTGCACATGGATGATACGATCGTTACATCGAAGGTTGCCTCCATCTTTGGAAACTTTAAAGTATAAAGAGCCGGCAATAACTTGCAGCTATTGCAGCCTCACGATTAGGAAAACGCCTTTTATCTCTTGCAAAACGGAAGATCGTCACGTGAATTTCATTCTGAAAAGCGAGAGCCCTTCTCGTTAAGTGCGATAATAATTCGTTCCTATATACGCTTGCTTTATATTATAAATTACACTGTGCTAAAAACCTTTACAATCTCTGACGACAGCATTACTATCCTTATTGAAATAAAAAGCGAATTTAATTAAACTGAAAACACAATTTCAAACTTTGAGGTTCAAGTACCTGAATTTATTTATAGAATTTTTTAAAAATAATAAAAAAGACTTTGTTTCAAACTTTGAATGCACTTCCATGCATCATGGAATGGAACACTTGTCTTCACATTACATTTCATATTCCATTTACGCTGACACTCGTGGAAACGAGGAGACAACTCTTTTTATGTAGAAATTAAATTCCATGTATTTCTATCACTCATGGTGTTGTATTTATTCAAGAGAAAAGGTTAAAGCGAAAAAAGTTAGCCAAAACGTTACAAGAAAGAATTTTGAAGTTTTGAAAATTGATTTTTTAACCCAAAATATAACTTCCATTATTAGATGAAAGTTGATTGTTTTTAATTGAAAATTCGACAATTTGGTTGAAAATGTATGTATTTTGTTTGTAAATCCGTCTTTTTTGTAGAAAATTTATCTTCTTGATTGCAAATTCAACTACTTAGATGTAAGTTCGTTCTTTTTTGTCAAAAATCAACCTTTTTCAACTGCAAATATGACTATTCCATTTTTGGTTGAAAATTGATAGTTTTTAGTTCAAAATTCAACTACCTATTAGGTTGAAAATTCATGTCTTTTGTTGAAAATTCCTCTTTTTGGGTTGAAAATTTTATTCTTTTCGTAGAAAATTAAACTATTTGTTTAAAAATTAAGTTTTTGTTTAAAAATTGAACTGCTTTCCAGAGATATCATTTTTTTTTATTTAAAAATTCATCAATTTAGTTGACATTTTATTCCTCCCTTGACAAAAAAATCTTCCCTTGCTAAACATTTAATTCTTTTCTTGAAAATTCGTCTTTGTTATGAAAATTCATCTCTTTTGGTAACATTTTTTATATTTTTTGGTTAAAAATGCAACTGTTTGGTTAAAAACTAATCTGTTTTGGTCGAGGATCCAACAATTTCGTTGAAAATTCGTAATTTTTGACTGAATTGAACTCTTTTTCATGTAAAATAAAAACATTTTTTGGTTGAAATGTCAACTATTACGTTTTTTTTTTGTTGGGAATTATTTTTTGACTAAATACAACTGTTTTTGATTCAAAATTAAAACCTTTGTTTGGTTGAAATATCAACTATTATATTTTTCGTTGGTAAATAATCTTTTTCGATTGAAAATTCAACTACTCCCTGAATAAAAAATGGGTTGAACAAAAATGTAAAAAAAAATTAACTACTGGGTATTGTTTGTCACCGTTCTAGTAACTAAAAACTATAAGAATTAAAATCGTAGTTGATTCTTTTTCAATTTAAAACTGAAAAACAAAGTGTGAATCTAATACTTATTTCATTATTATGCCTAAGAAAATAATTAACTTCAGGCAATTAAAATCTCTTCAGAAAAAAGGAGACTGATACTATAGTAACTTATTGTTTGCTTGCTCAAAAAAAAGTATCGGTATTGTTTTCTTACAATATGTCAAAGCCTGCAGGCAAGTGTAGTCATTATGAAAACAGGAAAAAGGTGTGTGGATGCTGTGGTAAAAAAATAAAATTTGGTAAAACCTTTCCAGCCCAATTTGTGATTGCAGAAAGTTTACCAATCCTCCTTCGACAGTCGATTGATAATGATTCTGATATGAATGACCCAAAATATCCTGTATCCATATGCGTTTCGTGTTGATTAACTCTACGAAAATAGGAGAAGGGCGTATCTAATGGACATTTGACGTACCTACGTAATTTTTGCGACATAAAATTACTAAGAGAAACCCGCTAAAAAGACTTAACAGAATGCAGTTGTGCGATATGTGTGTATGCTAGAGAAAAAGGGCATAAAAAGGTTATAAAAGGGAGAAATAGATCGCGGCATTTGAATCTGGATATGAAAAAAGCAAATTCCAGTAACTAAAATGGTGAAAAAGTCTGTATCTATACGTGAAAAATGTGTGTTGAAAACGATGGGAAAAGGTATCAGACATTCTGGTACGTCTTCTCAGGCACGAGAAAACCTAAAGGGGTTGATTAAAAAACTACCTGTTAAGAACCAGTAACAAATAACAACTGCTACAATTAAATCCAAAATTAATCTAGAACGAGAAAGTTCTTCATTAGGTACTTAAGAACTCAAGAAAATCTAGACAAGTATCAGGTTTATAGTGAATCGTCGTCGAACAAAATGGAAATTTTGACTCATCTTTTCAGGTCTTGTGCAGGGAAAAGATCAGTGCCAAAGAACTATAGAGACCATGTTAAGGAAACGTCAAAGATTTTGCAAGATGTTTACAAAAGTGATACGTATGAGTTTGATGTTGATCACGTAAAGAAAGAAAGAAAATAGTTGTATGAACAGATGCTCAGGAGTTGGTAGAAGTGGTGATTAAAGAAAGGGAATATATTAGTTGGTTTCTAAAATAAAGAACTACTAAGTTTTTCTTTTAAAATAACTTTGTAATCCGGAACGTAAATCTCATTTTACTTTATTCCATCCTACTCTATTGCATTTTGCTTTAGGAAATGGCAGAATCAAAGTAATGGCAGACAGGGATTTTTTGTAATCTGTGTAATAATTCTTCCAGAAAATTATTCTCCTGATTTGAATAAAGTTTGGAAAGAAGATGAAGGAATAGAAATGGAATGCGAACCTAAATGAACAATATATGCGGAAGAAGGATCTGTTTCGAAAATTGCGAAAATCACCAGCGTTTATAAAGTAATTTTACTTTGTGTTGTGCCTCAAATCAAAGAAAGTTACAACAACACTCAACTTTTAGTAAATCTTACTAAGCTTAACAATATATCTTTTCTCTTCGGATCAGACTTCAAGCTTATATTAACCGTTAGTGGCTTGCAAAAAGCTATCTCCTCCTACCCATGTTCATATTATTTAATAAGCTTGCCAGCCTTGAGCTCCAAAGAAGAAAAAGACAAAGATAATTTGGAGATTTGAGGCACACATCTAATTTTTTGTTTTTTTTTTTAACGAAAAGAAAGAATGCCAAAGACTTTTACAGCGTAAGAAATCATCCACTGTTAGAGGAAGATAAGACTAAAAAGTAATTCAAAAATGTGTTCTACCAGAGTTACACATTTACAAGGTTTTGTAAACCATGTATTTTGGGATTCAGTTCTTGTTCTAGGGAGAATTGAACCATTTAGGTATGTATCTGCAAAAGCTTAACTTTGTATCAAAGTATTATCAAGGAGAACTATTCAAGTGAAATGCTTGCCAAAAACTTTTAAGAAATTCTGATGATTTACTAGAAAAAGGAGGGCAATCATTGCTCTCTTTTGGATATTATGCCATTTGTATCAGCCCTAAAGGAACTGAACAAAATTGTTGAAATTTGATCAAATTTCCAAAAGGTTAAAAAATCTTAGGTAGCTATTCAAGGCAAAATTTAAGATTTGGGAAAAGTAGAATAAACTCAATCTTTTAATGAAAAACAGACAGTACCAAATTTATTTAAAGCAGTTGTAGAATTTTCTTCAAATTTCTTTCTTCTTTGGAACCAAATATACTTTAAAAACAGACCTGTCTATTAATTTATTTACGGATTAACCAACATTAAAAAAAATAGTTTGAAGGTTGAAAATTCAACTAATTGGTTAAAAGTTCAACTATTTTATTGAAAATTTAACTCTTATGCTTTACATTTAAACTATTTAGTCTAAAATTAATTTTGTTGTTTGTTCAAAAATCAAATATTTGATTGAAAAATCATCTTACTTGATTGAGAATTCATCTTTTCGGGTTTAGGAGTTAACTGTGTTCGAAAACATTTGAACATTCAATTTTTTAGCTTGAAAACTCAGCTATTTTGTTAAAAATGCAATATATTTCAACATGAAATCTTAAGCGTGAAGGGCTGTGAAGTCTGTTGAAATATTATGTTTGTATAGTTTGTGTATTATTTTAAGCGTTTATCCAATGAAATCGAAGAAAAAATTTTCACTTAAAGGAGAGGGGGGTGGGTGTTCGATTTGTGACGTCATTTTAGGGGGGTTTAAGCTTTGTGTGATGATTTGGACGAAGAAGAGGAGATATGGAAAAAGGGGAAATAGTGCTCAAAATAGTGTGATGTTAGTTTCGAAAGGCCGCTTATTTTAGTTGACATGTTCCTTTCATTTTTTCCCACAAAGAATTCTTTCAACTTCGAATTGCGCACCTTATTCTCAAGACAATTTTGTAGCATTTTTCTTGCAAAATGGCCACCGGAACATTGTGTGCAGGAAAGTAAGTTGGGTAAATATGTATAGGTGAGTGGTTAAGCTACGCACCTGAGCGTGAAGAGGAGACTCATTAATTCATCGTCGTATTATACCTAGCTTCCACCTGTTTTACAATAACTCGAAATGTTTTCTTCAACTCTAGAAATTCGTTCACCGTGTAACAACTGAGCAATCTTTTTAGTCCAAGAGCGATGACACCTGAGAGTTTCCAGTAAAAATTAAAAGCACGTCGGCTGATCTCTAATTACACTTATTATAGTAGTAATTTGGAAGATGTGCTGAACTGTAGAAAATTATTAGTCTTAAAATATCAAAGCTTCAAGGCTAACAAGTACCCTGTTCAAAAGCTCATAAAAATATCGTTACATAAAAAATAACTAACTCAAAATAAAAAGTAAAATAACCAAAATAAATACATAGTTATTTTACCATTTATTTTGGGCCGCAGGCTGGCGGGTGACATGTTCAGCATTGGTTTGCTAATGATACATGTTTTTTACACTTTTTACGATTACTTAAAAACTATAAGCGTAATATGAGTTTTTTTGACAAGATTACTTCAAAACCCGTCCCATTTTTGCAATTTTTTAGATATTAAGGTTTTTCTGGTTTCAGTTTATCCAATTTAATGCACTCTCTGAAAATTCACGTAAAAAATAAAAAATGATTAAAAAATAGTAAAGTTATTAAAGACAAAAAAGCTTTAAAATCCCGACGATCGCAATCATCGCGCGCGGCTCGCAGGTTTAGCCGCGCCTAGGGCGCGCGAATGTTGGTTCTCTCGCTTCGCGCTCGATAACGTATGTATCTCGCGCTACGCGCTCGGTCTTTGTATTTCACCCACTTTTAAAATAAAAGTTCAAAACATCAACAACTGTAATTTGGCGATTGTGAATTCTCTTTTGTTCAAGCAAAATAATGTACACATTTTATTTTTCATGATTACTTTAATATTTATTTCTTATTTTGCATTAAATTTTATTCTCAGCTGCCCTGAAAAATGTATCATTTCAATAAATTTATCTTATTACAATTCATAACATACGTTGGCATTAAAACCAAAGAATTTTCATTGTCTTGTTCTTATAATTTGAAAAATCGTATCCTATTTATTAAAAATGTTACGAAACATTTTATTGCAACTTGTGTCGTTTTTCCATAGTTTAAATTTATTTTTAATTAATTTTTCACGATTTAAACTAAAAATACGCATCATGGCGTATGGTGTTCCTAAGCGAATTTGTAGATATATTTTAGGCGAAAAATATGGCTAAATAAAATGTTATTGTAGCTTGTGTCCTTATTTCCAAAAAGTTAAGTTTTCCATTTCTAATATATTTTCAGAACAAAAGTTTATAAAGTATTTGAAGATATTTTTTGGTAGAACAACTTTTTTTTCTTAATTTTTTGTCTCTTGTGTCGTTTTTCCAAAAATTTGATTTTTTAATACTTATTCTTATATTTTACGATTAAAAGAAAGTCTACTTGTCCTACCTAAAAATTACTAATAACAAACTTGTAGATCCTTTTCGGGTTAACAACTTTTATCAAATAATTTTTTTTCATACCTTGTGTCGCTTTTCAAAAAAATTTAATTTTTTTACTTTGAATGTTATCTTTTACGATTAAAACTAAAACTACGCATCATATCAAAAAATTATTGAATTTGGATGAGTTTTTAATCTTTTACGGAAGAGCAACTTTCGTCTATTCATATTCACCATAGCATGCGTCGTTTGTCCAAAGATTTAATTTGTTAATTTTTAATGTTGTTTTTTACGAATAAAAAAGAAATTACGCATCCTATTAATAATGATTCATAACAAATTTGTAGCTCCTTCTTGGGGCAACAATTTTGGCTAATTCATTTTTTTCTGTGCCTTGCATAGTTTGATCGCAAAATGGAATTTTTGATTGTTTATTATTTTTTGTGCGATAAAAATTTCATTTTTCGATTTTCAAGAAAATTCCAAAGGTTGTTTCGATAGCCTTTGAAAATTATCCGGTATACAGACGACGACAACGACGATAACGATAGGCCGACAAACACAGACGTAAAAACGATTTTTTTGACTCAGGGGGCCTTAAACCATCGACATTTGATGAAATCCACGAAAGACATTTTTCACATAAAATCAATGCCTTCTCATTATGATGAGAATGTAAAAATACGAAAAACTCTTCTCGAAATGGGCCATAACAGATTATTGCAGAATTTTATTAACTTTAATTTAAAGAAACAAACGTTCAAATCAGTTGAGAAATCGCTCATGAATATCAATTTGTCCACAGATTTTTGTTTGTTACAGGAATCAGCGTATCAGCAGTATCGAGGGATCGAATCCTCGGAGCTGCGATTTTATTAATTATATGAATTGAATCGTCTTAATAAAATTTTTCTCTTTATATTTAAGTATACCATTTTCAGGATTTGTTCGTGAAAAAGTTCTAAATTTTTCGATATATTTCTCATCGAAATAGGATTCAATATTTAATTTTTTTTTCTTGTATCCGAGATCTAGATCTAAAGTTCGTGACTTTTTATGAACCATTTCTTTCCCTATAAAAGGTTCGTCATGGACTTGAAATGTGGGGAATTTATCCGGCTTGATGGTCCTATACGTAACTTGATACCGGCCATTAGGGCCCTTTTCACGTGGACGCCCACATATTATTGCTCATTTAATTAATTTTATGGAACAAAAAGGTAAATTTCTTACTTTATCTGAGAAAGCGGAATCCCTAGACGAGATGCCAATCACTGGAATGTGATAGAAGCCGCTCGTGTAAGACACGGCTGCGGGTGATAGATCACCTGTCAAAGGGTGTGACACCACTACTGCATAAACCCTTTGAGCGATTAATCGCTTGCAGACATTTAGGGCCGTTCGTATTGGATTGGAATCCATTTCGATTACTGTGTGATAGTACGTTACTCCTTTGTTAACGTATTGGGAGTCGAAGTTCAAATGCTACAATCAATCCAAGTTCTCACTTTACCTATTCATATCCCTAAGTGTTTCTCTAATCATACCCAGTAGGGTGAGCCGAAAAAACGCGGAATGATTAGATTCTTTGGCAATAGCACTAAAAAGTTTCTTTGTGGCATTACAAAAAAATTCAACAAAAAAAGAAGTTTTTCGCTATTGGGCTAGTCGATTGCAAATTTTACGATTTTTAATTTTTTTTGTGTATGGAAACCAAAAAATTTGCATTAGTTTTTTCAAAATAAAGTTTATGAAAGTAAATAATCTTAGGTGGAAAAAAGTAAGAAAAATGTTTTCGTCGAAAAATCATGTTTCAAAAAATGATGAAAAATGCAATCTTGTTAATTTGTACCTAAAGATGCACATAACAATGTTTTCAGTTTTTTATTGTTTTATACTCTTTTTAATAAACTAACAAAAAATGTACATATTTTTGGTTCCGCAAAATCATTGAAATATCGCTTACACAGAATCCTTGAAAATAGAAAAAAATTTGTTTGAAACATACAATTATATACGTGTTTTTTAGTTGATCAAAAAGAGCATTACAAAATTAGGATACACTTCCGAAAAAGTCATCCAAGAATATTGACTTGATACTTGGCCTAGGGGTTCTCCAAAAAATATTGATTTTGGAAAAAAATGGTCACAAAAGTTGTCGATCTCGTCGAAACACGTATTTTTTATATTGATACTTTTTGTCTAAAATTAATATTTTTCGAAAAAATTGACAAAAATAAATTTTCAGATTCTTTGCTACAAAAACATTTCAAAACTTGCGATATTAGTGTTCAGAAAAGTTTAAAAGAATAAACTTTTAACATTGAACAATATTTAAGACCACCACTAGGATGCGCAGTTTTTTTTGGGACTCCTTTTCCAACGCCCAAAAGCAAAAAATCTGAAAATTCATTTTGGTCATTTTTCTCGGAAAATATTAATGTAAAAAAAGTATAAATATAAAAAATATGTGTTTCGACGAGATTTACAACTGTTGTGAAAAAATGTTTTTTTCCTTAATCAAGATTTTTCGAGATTTAAAGAAAACTAATTAATCAATAAACCAAAAATACTTTTACGGCTTTCATCTAGGGTCTAAAGGGAACCTTTTTAGTAAATTTAGGTACAAATCAACAAAATTACATTTTTTGTAATTTTTTTTTAATATTATATTTCGACGGCAAAATGTTGTTCTTACTATTTTTCGTCTATAAACTTTACGCAAAGAAAAATGATTAAAAACATGTTATTCTATACACAAAATGTAAGAAAATAAAAATTTTTAAGGTTTTACATCGCCTTGTCCAAAGGTAAAGAAACTTTTTTGAATTTCTTCGTAATGCAACAAAGAAACTTTTTGTCTGACTCCCCTTGAAAACGCGAAATTGCATGCACGTGAAGCAGGCGTAATGTGGCCGCTTCCAGCCCAGTGACGTTCGCACATGCGCACTCCACCGCCGGGCCAAAATGAAACTTTACACCCGCTACAAGAAACTTTACACCCGCTACATAGAACTTTACGCCCGCTATACATACACTGCACCCCGTAAGTGAGAAAATTGAGGATTTGATCTTTCTCTTTGAAAAAATGGTATTGCTAGACCCGACAGTCTCACTTCTGCAAAGAACGATATTTCTTTCTTTCACCTATAATCTAAAATTTTCACCCTATTTTCCTTGTTTTGAGAACATTTTGGGCAACTGGAGTCGCTAGAAAAGCAAAAAAAGACGCAAAATATACGTGAAATCCGTATTTAGCTTCTCTACGTTACTTTCGGTAGGATGAGGGGGAAGGGGTAAGACATGAACTACGGTTGTCAAAGAGGGGAGACCCCTGAGAGGTAAGCACTTCGTATCTAGTTAGCAATACACTTGAAACTTTAAAAATAGAACGGTAAAACCTGAATTTCATTTCTGATCAAATCATTATGCAGATTATATTATAAAGAAAGAAGGGCTCTTTGCATTTCGTTTCCAACAGGAGAAAACTTAAGCTAGACCGTCAATTATATCGGTCAGATGGATGTTAAGAGGCAAGAGTACGTTATTTTGACGAGATTTCTGAGCTGTGAATAGAAGGGTAATAAAAATGTAGCCTGGTTCTTATATGTTCTCCAGAAAAAAAGGTTTGTAAGGTCTTGTGTCGATTGTAAAAATGAAATATTAAAGCCCAATGAAACTACCCACGGGCAGATCGACGTTTCTCAAAGAATTTTGTTCGATCCAACCACTTTAGCTTAATTTCTCCTTTTGGTCGACCGCATTGATATATAAAGACAATTAAATAAACATTTTAATTTAAAGAAAATGCATGTAATAACAAAGTGAAAAAGTTAAAAAATGTTAAGCATAATAAACTGTTATTACAAGTTATTAAGAGGTCGTGCATAAATTACGTGACCCTTTTTTTTAAGGTGGTGGGGGTCTAGCTTAGTGTTACATAATCTCCATATGTGAGTACCCTCGTACTGCGTCTTTCCACTACGCTACTGGTGTTTTTCAAGGGAGATTCGCAAACGCCCCTCTCGCCCTGTGCGCTGAGAAACTGCGTGGGCCAGCAGTTCTAGGAAGGCTGAGACTGAGGGGAAAGAATCCGAGAGTTGGGCGTAGTTAAATCATCAACTAAAACTGATTTTAAACCAAAGAGTTACATTTCTAACAAAAAGAGATATTGTTTTCACCTAAAGGAATGGATTTTCACCCAGAGATGAATCCTTGACCAAAAAAAGATTTTTTAACACAATCAACACAGTCAAACAGTTGAATAAAACCAAGAAGAATTGAATAAAAAAAAAATTTAACAAGATAGTTGAATCCTCAAGCGAATCAGATTAATTTTCCACCAAAGAGCTGTATTTTTAACCAAAAGAGATGAAGCTTTTACCAAAGGAAATGGATTTTCGAAATAAAAATTAATTCTTAAACAAAAATGCAGTAGTTCATACTTCAAAAAAATATTTACATTTTAAATAAAAATAGTTGAATGAAACCGAAAAAATTCAACAAAATAGTTGAATCCTTAACCAAAACAGATTAATTTTCAACAAAACAGATTAATTTTCAACAAAACAGTTGAATTTTAACAAAAAAATATGATTTTACAACCAAATGATAAGTTTTGCGACTAAAAAAGATTTTTCAGTGAAGAAACAAAAAATTTCAAACAAATTGTGGAATTTTCAAGGCAAGAGGCAAATTTCTTACGAAATAGTTGAACTTTCAACCTGAAAATATGAATTTTCATTTAAAATGTTGGTTTTCCACAAAATAGTTTAATTTTCAACGCATGAAATAAATATTTAGTGAAAATTTTTTTTGTACAAAAAAGATCAACTTTCTACTAAGCAGTTGAACGTTCAACCAAAAAACATAACTATTTGAAAAAATTGTTGAATTTTCAAAAAAGCAATCAAATTTTCAACCAAAACATATTAATTTTGAACCTAAAATAGTAGACTTTTCTACCAAAAGATGAATTTGCGATCCAAAAAGACGAATTATCTATCGAAGAATCGAGTGTTCAACAACAAAACAGTTGAATTTCCAACCAAAAAATATGACTTTTCTACCAAAAGATAAATGTTCAATTTAAAAAGCAAGTTTTCTATCCAAAAAGTAAAATGTTCAACAGAACAGTTGCATTTTCGACCAAAAAATATGACTTTTTGTCAAAATAGTTGAATTTTCAATCAAATACTAGAACTTCTAACCAAAAGTGATCAGTTATGTATAAAAATATAACAGTACCCTTTTTAATTAAACAAAATTAACTTTTAATAAAAAATAAATGATTTATCTTATTGAGTTATATTAATTGAGTTTGAATATCAGTGAAAATACGCGAACAAGAGGAAGTTTCTTAAAAAGGGGAAAAAGAGTAATTCTTTTAAAAAGGCCAAAATACGGGAATAGGGGAAAGAGTGTAAAGTCTGAGTTCTATTATCTTACGTTATTACTCACATGTGCATCCTTTTTAGACATTTACATATAGAGAATCCAACCTTACTTACAGTGAACCTAAATGCCCTCTTCCACAGGAGATCGATAGATACTTACGCTCCAACTTAACCCCCAGTATCCGAATTACCCCGAATAACCCAAATCTCAATAAGCCTCCAGGTAATGCCTGATGCAGGCAATCCTGTGGAGTCCTTAAATCACATACCGTCTGCAGCCTGATTTTTATTAGAAGCGCTTGCATTCGCATCAAAATTTGTTCAGAAAAGTAGAAAACTGCAGAAAACCAAAACTCCTGAACACAGCCGGTTACCGAAAGACGAGTTTCAATGTAGTCATTCGATAGTATCGAGTGCCCACATCAATTTTCGGCGTCAAACCTCCCTTTCGAAAGCAGTTAAACGCAGTGAAAACAGGACTAAGCAAGGATCCCGAACGTTCACCCATCCGAGCGTTGACCGCGCCCGTCCTTGATTAGTATTCGAGATCTTTACGAGTAGAGTCTGAGTTATATAGAAAAAAATATATAAACTTATTTTCAAATCTATTTTAAATATGATTTATATACAAAATATATTATGAAACAAACTTTATATATAACTTCATCACCTGGAAAACTTCGATTTGCAGTTTAAAGTAATTACTTCACGACTAATCACGGGTTTCGTGTTCAGTCGCGATACTGGAATTAAAAGCTCGCTGGGTCACGGTTAATTACGGAAGTTCTCTTTTCGCTGGAGGAAGAAACAAAAAGAGTAAAAGAGAGGAAAACAGGCAAAGATAAGGAATAGATGGAAAAAAGGAAGAAATAATATCGGTGATTAAATGGCTCGTCTGAGGAAATGATACCGAAGGGAAATTTACCTAGAGCACTGCTTGTAGATTATTTCAATTTGAAAAACCATATCAGTTATTTCAATGAAAAAGGCATAATATGGCTTCGGTAAAATGAATAATTAGTCCAAGGAGCATAAACATTAAACAGCAAGAGACGAGAAGTAAGAAGAAAATAGTTTTCTGACTGAACGCGTTTTAGCACTGTTATACATGAGTAATCATTTTTACGTTTCGTTTTTGATAATATCGTTATTCAGTATTCAACCATTCTGAACTTACTCCATTACAATAATCCAGCTCTCTCAACTTTTCCCGCTAATTACGATGAAGAAGTAGTAGAACAAGTACTTAAAATTGTATGCTTATTCATGCTAAAAACAACTTGAAGTTTCTATTGTTCAGGACTTATTATACTATATTATATAACTTGTGCGATTTAATGTACCTTTCAATAAATTTAATAACTATTAATATAATCATTTAATGGATTTTCATGAACTTGCGTTCCATTTCCAGGTAGACTTTCAATCAAAAATTGTTGGATTTGTAACCGCCGTAAATCGTTTTTATGGCCACGTCTCACAACCGTGAGATGGGTGGTCACAGTGCACGATAAAATCACAACGACAGGCCAGCGAAACCCTCGTGTGTCTTGAGGACACGAAGCGACCCGAGGATGACAGCTTTCTGCATCCATCTCGCAAGTGCCTT
>JAABKJ010004309.1:0-24553 GCA_011634705.1 Andricus grossulariae
TCACTTTGTTCTTGCTAAGTGCTTAGTACGAATAGAAACAACTGAGAATATGGTACCTTGGACAAAATATCGAATGAAGAGGAACTGAGATCCTTCCGCAATCAAAAATAAAAGTAAATCACAAATACACATATGCACATATGCGTAAACTTATTGTGAATGAATCAGAACACTTGAAAATCAGTTGCCATATATGTTCTGTTGAGTTATTAATATAGGATTATATGGTTGTATATAGTGTGCATAAAATAAGGGATACTATTCTGGGAAAACATGAAATTAGTTTGGCGATTGTCAGCAGTAAGCTAAGAGAAGTATTTTTCTATCTACCTAGAAGCAATTGACACTGTGCCTGGGTATTTCACGAGAAAATATGTTTTTAATGAACTAATTATGTTGCATTTGGTTTGTATCACACTATTGCGTATAATTTATTGCCTCACAAGCTAAAAATGTTGGCCCCTCATTGTCATGGAATTGCATACATCTGAGAGGCCAACAAGTACTTTTTATTTTTTTTAACCATGAACTAAGGCTCTGATCATCTTTGCAAAAATATATAATGCAACCTTGAATGTGAACATGATATAAATGGCAAAGTATTGGTGTATCAGAAGTAGCTACTATAAAAAAAATTATTTTTTATTTTTTTAAATTATTATTTATGCGGGAAAAATTCAAGGATTTTGAAAAACAAAATCTAGCAAAAGTCAAAAATTTTCTTTATGAAGCACTTTGAATATCCGTGAAATATAATAAATAACAAATTTTTGACTTTGAATTTGAAATTGTTTTATTCCGTTTATAAAAGATTCCTTATTAAGAATGTTACAAAATTAAGATTTTGGTCTTTGAATATTAATGGCCAGTGAAAATAAAAGACTAGTCAGCTGCTTCCTCCTGACCATTATATGAAAAAAAACTGTTCTGTTGAAAATTAACTTTTTGTTGAAAATTCAACTATTTTTTTTTAATTCCTCTTTTTGGTTTGAAGATTAATCTATTTCAGAAATTTTTTTTATCTTTTTTGGATAAAAATGCAATTTTTTGCTTGAAAATTAATATTCCCTGGTTGAGGATTCAACTGTTTTGTTGAAAATTCGGGTTTTTTGGTTGATTTCAACTCTTTTTTATTTAAAATTAAAATCCTTTTTGATTAAAATATCTACTTGGTTGAAAGTTGAACCACATTGTTCGGTTAAAAGTTTAACTATATCGTTAAAGATTAATCTTCTCTAATGTAAAATGCAAGTAATTGGGTAAAAGATGAACTACTTAAAAAAAAAATTATTTCTCTGGTTGAAGTTTCATCTTTTCGGATGAAAGTTTCACCATTTTGTTTAGAATTCCTTTTTTGTTGAAAATTAATTTTTGTACTGAAAATCGAACTATTCCATTTTTGCCTGAAAATTTATCTTTTCTAGTTAAAAACTGAACCATTTGTTTCTAAATCCATGTATTTTTTTGAAAATTCGTCTTTTTGTTTAAAAATTCAACTGTTTTGTTAAAAATTCTTATTCTTTGGTTGGAAGTTCAACAAATTGCATGAAATTATTTTTCTTTCTTGACTAAAAAATCTTTATTTGTTACCAATTCGTCCGTTTGGTTGGCAAATTAATCATTGTAGTAGAAAATTCATCTTTTTGGATGAAATTTTTTTTTCTGTTGAAAATGAATTTTTTACTGAAAGTTTAATTTTTCCATTTGGATCTGAAAATTTATATTTTTCAGTTAGAAATTCAAATATTTGTTTGAAAATCCATTTATTTCGTTAAAAATTAATATTTTATGGTATAAAATTAAAATTTGTCGTTATTTTGTTAAAAATTTGTTTGTTTCTTTTAGGTAGAAATATCAACTGTTTTTGTTATCCTTTTTGTTCCAAAATTCGTTCATTCGGTTGAAAATTCATCTTTTATGGTATAAAGTCAATTCTTTTTGTTAAAACAAGTAAATAAATTCGAAATTTTTAAATTTAAGTCTGAAATCTTCTTGGTTAATTCAGTCTATAAAAGATTAAAACAATAGTCTTTGAGTAATAACGGTAAGAGAAAATGAAAAATTGTTTAGGGAAAAATCACCACCCTGTGCACTTAATGGGATTTTAATATCAAATACTATTTTAAAGAAAATAAGAAAGAATAAAAGTAGAAATCTAAAGTCCGATTTTAGCGCTATCGGGGACGAATTTTCGAATTTACATATTTTATATTTATATTTTTTTATATTTAAAATTTTGGACAGTTATTTGAAATTTTATATTTTTTTAGGAATATATATCCAGTGGAAAGCAATATTGCTGATTTCATAACCGACGTTTAAATTTATCAACCTTCATAATTAATCAATTTCCAAAATATAAAAAATGTTTAACTCATCTTTGAAAAAACTAGTTGAATTAAAATGCTTAAAATTGTGCAATATCGGAATTTGGAATCATAGCGATCTTTTTTAGTATTATTTTATTTTAATTTTTGATTCACAGTGTAATATTGTTAAATTGTCAGATTTTTAGTTGAAGACTTAAAAAAATAATTATATTTGATTGGAATATTTCAAGAATGAATACTAATTCTAAATGAAGCATTAATAATGAAAAGATTTGAAATTAAAAACTTAAAAATGGTGTGGTTTAATATCAAAATAGATACAAATTGAACTTTCTGAAACTGATACCTCAGAAAATAAATAATTTTTTTAAGTTTGAATGCTTACAAATTTAGAATTGTGAATTTTGACATTAAATGCAGAATTTTCAATTTTTCCCTTTCATAAGTTTTAATTTTTTTTTAATTTTGATTTTGATTTTTTGGTAGTTGAACATTTTCAACTGTGCAAACGACGATGAATTTATCTTTTGATATTAGGAAAATTGGCCTAATCAATTTTAATATTAAATAATAATTTCTTTTGTGTAAAAACAATATAAAATTCTAGAATTTCAGAAGCTATGACTTTTTATCATCCAATTCATTTTTTATTTTTTAATGATCAAATTTTAATAGCAATAAAAATCATTTTAATATAAAAGCTTTCAATATTGAATAATTTAATTTTCAATGCTGCAAATTTGAAATAATGATTTCAATTTATTTAAAATTTAAATTGTCCAAGATTCTAAATTTAGGTCTGAAATTTTCAATTTTGAGGGGTTCTGATTCAAAATTTTTGAATTTCAAACATTTTAAATTCAAAATTCTTAAATTTTAAACAAAGAAGAACTTTTTCAACGAAACAGTTGAATCCTCAACCAAAATGATGCATTTTCAACAATCAATATTAATTTTCTACCCAAGTGGACGAAGTTTCAGCAAAATACATTTGTCAACCAAATAATTGAATTTTCTACTCGTAAAGAAGAAATTTGTTGTCAGAAATGGAATAGATACATTTTCATATAAAAAAATTAATTTTCAACGAAAAATATGAATTTTTTACCAAACATTTGAATTTCCAATCAAATACTTTAATTTTTTTACCAAATTGTTGAATTTGCAAGCCAAAAACAAATTTTCGACAAAATTGTTGAATTTTCAACCCAAAATTATGACTTTTTAACAAAAAATATCATTTACGCCCAATAAGTTGAATGTTCAATTAAAATTACGAATCTTGAAACAAAGAAAAGCGCATTTTCACAACTTAGCTCAACCTTGAACAAACTAATTAATTTTTAAATAAAAAAAAATTAATTCCTAACCATACATATAAAAGTTTATAGTTGAATAAAAAAAGGTTTTAATTTTTAAACATTGAAAAAAGACAAATTTTCAACAAAATAGTTGAGTCCTCAAAAACAACAGAATTATTTCCAACCCAGCAGTTGCATTTTCAACCAAAAAGTATGAATTTTCAACCAAAAATGAAGAATTTTGAACCAAAAATAGAATAGTTAAATTTTCAATGAAAAAAAAATAATTTCCAACCAAAAATGAAACAAATTTTCAACCAAAGAGATGAATCTTCAACCAGAAAAAATGAATTTTTAACAAAGTAGTTTAACTTTCAATCAAGTAGTTGCATTTTTGTGCAAAAAAGATGACTGTTTGATAAAATAGTTGCATTTTCAATTGAATATACATAATCTGCAGAAGATATTTCTACATTTCCAGAAATATGCGGAATGAGAGAGTTACTCTCAGAAAAATAATTTTTTGATTCAAAGAGAATTTTTTTTTAATCAAAGAGGAGTACCGCTGCGAAGTACTATGGCTGTATTTATTCACTATGGGTGTGTTAGAATGGACGTCTTTTTTGGATTATGCTAGTATTATATTCTAAATTGAAAAAAAGTTTTATTCATATAAATAATGTAACTGTTAATTGATCAATAATTGTTATTGAAAATTCATGAATAGATCAATCCACGCGTCTCGAAGAAGCGAATAACTACATTCAATGCAGTATTGTTATATTATCAATATAAAAAAATCCTCTTATAAACAAGATAAATAATTTTTTTTCAAATATGTAAAAAAGATATTAGTAGGTTTTGGTAGGTCATAGAAAGTTCTTCAATTGGGCAAACGATGCGTCTCGAAGACGCGAACAAATATATCATATACGTTACTGTTGTGTTCCCAATGTTAAAAAAAATGTTTCTCGTATCAATAAGAAAACAATATATTTTTTAAATTTATAAATCGGTATTCCTAGGTCAATGTATACATACAATAATATGTACACATATGCACACATATGTACACATATGTACACATACACATACAATAATATGTAGGATATAAAAATATATATAATAATGTAATACAGAATAAAAGTTAGTTTTTAATAAAAAAGTCCTTTTATTACTTTTGAACCAACAATACACTTTTTCTTAGAGAATTTTGAAGATTGTCGGAAAAAGGACCAACCATTCATGCCCATTTAAGGTGCTTCAAACGAGTGGGTTTTTAGAATAATACAAAATACGGCTACAAGGATAAATTGTTTCATGTAATATTCTTACCACATAATCTTAAGGCTTATACATATGCATGACAAGAGCACTTTTTCCGAAAAATGGCCTTGTTCTTGTTTTTTTTCTTATTTCAAAACGTACATTGAAACAGTGAGCGCCTGTTTTCGCATATTTTTAATTAGGAAAAAAAAAATAAATAACAAAACCATTTTTCGAAAAAGGCTCTAGTAATGCACATATATAAGCCCTTAGATTATGTGGTAATAATATTACGTCAAACGATTTATCATTGTAGGCGTATTTTTTATTATTCTAAAAACAGACGGATTTGAAGCACCTCAAAGAGCTGAATTTTGTTGACATCACAGTAGTGATGTAATATAAAGAATATCCGAATTAAAACAATTTTCCCAATTGAGTTGGAGTAATATTAGTTCAATGTCATTAAAGTTAAAAATAATACAAAATTTTGGGGAAAAATTACTATGTTAGGTTGGAAATTCTTCTCTTTGGCCGAAAGTTGAACTACTTCTTGAAAATTAATTTTTTTAATTGATGTTTCAATTACTTACTTGAAAATTCATGAATATTCTTACAAATTCAAATTGTTGAGTAGAAAATTAATCCTCTTGGTTGAATATTTAAGTATTTGTTTAAAAATTCATGTATTTTGATAATAACCTATTTTCTTAAAACATAGTGTTTTGGTTGAAACAAATTTTTCAACTAAAACTGTAACTATTTCGTTTAAAATTCAATTGGTTGGTTGAAAATTAACTTTTGCGTTGAAAATTTGAATGTTTTTCAGAAAAACTGTCTTCCTGGCTTGAGAATTCAACAATTTTATTACAATTTCAACAATTGGGTAGAAAATTCAACTTTTTTGTAGAAAACTCGTTTTTTAAATTGAAAATTAATTTTTTAAATTCAAATTTAACTATTCTAATTTGGTTTGAAAATGGATCCTTTTTAGTTTGAAAATTCATCTATTTGGTATAAAATTTAACTAATAGGATACAAATGTATATATTTTGCTGACAATTGATCCTTTTTGGTAGAACATTAATCTTCTCGGTTGAAAATTAAAATATTTGTTTAAAAATGTATGTGTTTTATTAAGAATTAATGTTTTTTAGTAGAAAATTAATCTTCTTAGTTAAAGATTAATTTTTTTAGTTGATAACTCAAACTATTTGGTTAAAAATTCTTTTCTCTTAGTAAGATAGGAGGTCTCAAAATATACGGACCGTCACAAACTGGGGTACCTAGTTGAAAATTTCAGAAAAAACTTCATGTCGAAAAACCTATTAATAGTAGTTCGCCTAAATCTGCACCAATAAACGTTCCTATTCGAATAATTTGCATTCAATCGAATTTTTTCCTGGAAGGAAGTGCAAAAGACACAATAAAATTAAAATTCATTATTACAGTTAGCGATTTCCAAATTTGTGAAACAAAGGAATTAATTAGCTCTAATTATTACATTGTATTTCACGCTTTAAAGTTTTCCCTATAAATCGCTTCATTTGAGATAAGAACTTCTTCGTAACAAGTTTGTTTTGGCGTTTATTTAAATTTTTAGTTTGGCGACTGGAAATAAAGAAAAGACAAAAATGAAAACTGCAAGAGAATTCATCGCGGGATATAAATTGAAATGGAAATATATTGTAGCTCTAATTATTTGGGAAACTCTAGGAGTATACGGATATTTCTCATTTCCTTATCTACAAAAGAAAATGACATTTCTTTGGTGTAAGTAAAAAGAAAATATTATAATTTACTTTTCATATAAAAATCGAGGGGCTAATTACTTCTGCAATCTGGTGTACACTCTCTCTGCAGTATTATGCGATCTCATTCAATCCTTTGCAATTCCATACAATCTTTTATAATACCTTGTAATCCACCCTTACGAAAAAATATTATAGGAAATTCAGTACCGTCAATTTTATGATTTAAAAAATAAAATAACTGAGACAGTCATTCATAAAAATTTAATTTATAAAGAAATAAGCATTTGTTAAAGTAATTAAAAAATACACAATATATTTCGGCAAGTGATCAACAATGCATATTTAAAATAAAATTCAAATTGAGTGACAGGAACGAATTTTCTACCAGTTTCAAATCTAAAGGACGAATTATCAAAAAGAGTGAAAATCTCAACAAAAAGCTTAATTTTCAACAAAACAGATAAATTTTCAACCAAATAGATTACTTTTCTACGAAAATATTTGAATTTTGTACTCTAAAAGAAAGAATTCGATACAAAATAGTTAAATTTTCAACCTGAAAGATGATTTTTCAACTAAAGTTATGAATATTTAACCAAACAACTAAATTTTCAAAAAAGTTGTTCAAATTTTCATTAAGTAGTTAAGTTTTCAACTAAAAGCGACGAATTTTCGAAAAAATAGCTGAACCCTCTTTTGAAATTTTTTCACCAAAAGAGATAAATTTTGAAACCAAAAATATGAGTTTTTAATGAAAAAGTTACTTTAAACAAAATAATTGTAATTTCTACCAAAATAGTTGATTTTTACTTTTTTTTAAGTAACGAAGCTACTAATTGAAATATTCATGGTCTTCTCTCAGATGTTGATACCTTTTATTGTCTTCTTTTGAAATTCACTGGAAAATTTCAAAAACGTTAAAAATTACCAAAGTGGCGGCGGTTTTTCTAAAATTATCAAAAGTCGATTTTCTCAAAAAGCCCACACTTTTCTTTTGCCAATTTTTTTGTTGAATTTTTATTTTCATAAAAAAGGTATCCTGTGAGTTTAATGTGGGCTAAATAGCTTTTGCAGCAGGGACATTTTTTTCATAAAAGGGAATTTTCTCCTTTTTTTCGCAAACAATGACAGATACTAACAC
Organism: Andricus grossulariae; assembly: GCA_011634705.1. Lineage (NCBI taxonomy): Eukaryota > Metazoa > Arthropoda > Insecta > Hymenoptera > Cynipidae > Andricus > Andricus grossulariae. Next base: position 7,793 of record JAABKJ010004309.1, read on the forward strand.
ATGCTAAGATAAAAGTTCGCACGTCTGAAAAAATTTAATGAAAACTGCCTCTTTATTTTTTGCGATATCTTGCATCGTTTACGAGAAAAATGCAAAAATTACATTTTTACGAAAAAAATTGTCCCGGAAAGAGTAAAGGATTTTGAAAAATTCAATGAATATGTTTAATTCAATTTTAATTGCAGATAATTTCCAAAGTTCCAAAGGATTTCAAAAAATTCAAAGTACTTCCACTGATTTTGAAGGCTACCAAAAGTATTTTAAAATATTTTTTAAACGGATTTCAACTAATATCAAAAGATTTCAAGACTTTCAAGAGGTTTAAAAATATTCCCGCGGATTTTAAGGAATTTTGAAACATTTCGAGGGAGTTCGAATTTTAAAAATTTCCAAAAATTTCCGAGAACTTCAAGGCATTCCAAAGGATATCGAGGTTTAAAAAATGTAATGGAATTTCGAAGAATTTTAAAGGATTTCCAAAGATTTTAAGATATTTGTAGTCAACTTTAACAAATAAATTTAATTTTATTAAATTCGAAGCGAATTCTAGCAATTTCAAATATATAAAGGGATTTCGAGGTAGTTTGAGAAATTTCCCAAGATTAAAGGATTTCAATGTTTTATACAAATTCAAACGCTCTTTTAGAAAAATTTAATGAATGAGTTTTAAACAAAATTGAATCCCATACAATTTATATGGATTATAAGCGATTTCGTCAGAATTCATCAAATTTTACGACACATTAAATATATTCAAACATATCAGGTTTTAAGGGATCGATGAGGGCGTTGTAATCAACTTTTTCAACTGCGCATGTGCCAAAAAGTGCAGGTCGATTTATAACAAATAAAAACTATCAATAATAATATAGACCAATATTTTAAACAAATTTTCACTTTCGAAAAGTGAGTTGAGTTAAATCTAAGAAATAGCTTATTTCTTTAAATAATTGATTATTGATATAATATTACAAGTTTATACTTCGTAATGACATATAGACTCGCGCTTTTTGGCACATCCGCAGTTGGAAAATTCGCATTCCGTTAAAATAGTACAATTTTGAAACTGAAAATCAATATAATAGAATCAAAAAAGGACTAAAGTGTTTCGCGGAATAGCAACTATTGTAGCATGACGTCACGGCATGCTAGGATAGGTGGAAATGTCACGAAGGTTAGCATAGTTCTTGACACAGGACTGCATACGCCTTTTCGTGGAAAATATTCCAAACGTAAAAGTAAGTTATGAAGGTCTGAATAGTAATATTTTTCAAGTGTTTGCGCAATTCCGTTTCATCCTTTTATCAGTTAAGACCTTTCAGTTTTACGATATCCAATCAACTATCCAAAATTTACGGTTAGAGTAACCAATCTGATACACCTACCCCAAATCTTAAATATTTTCTATTCTTTAGTGACACTGAAAGGTCGAAAATCGACAAAAGAATGCAAAATGACTGAGAAAATACATTCTACACATGTCAAATATTATTATCCATACATTTATGACTTACTTTTATGCTTAGAATATTTTCTCCAAAAAGTCGTGTGCATTTCCATGATGTCATGCTAAAATACTCAATTCAAACCAACGAGGGCCTCCCGCTCTTCGGGCCTCTTTTTAATTGGTCAGCCACTGGCAAAGGCGTGACCGTACAGCCCGTACAGGGACCGTGGTGGGAGCTGACAGAATAGCGCCAATTTCAAATAACCGTGTATAGGGGATTTCAAATAGGCGAAAGTTCACTGCAGAACAATACTGCCAATTAGCAGTTTTCTACTAATTGAGATTTATAGAGAGCAATCTAAAGTACACCAAAATCCCGAGTAATTAATCCATCAATAACAATTTAAATAAATGATTTTTTTTATTTAAGTGATTTTCACATTCGTGCTCTATACATTGGGAGTAACTTGTGGGGCACATCGCTTATGGGCTCATCGATGCTACAAAGCAACAGTCCCTCTTCGATTAATTCTGGCATTTTCGTTCTATGGAAGTGGCATGGTAACAGAATTATTATAAAGAAGCAAATAATTTTATATATATATATATATATTATTTAATTATATTTTCATTTTTTTATTTATAATATGAAGCATCTACTTGATTAACGTTATATGCACTCTTTTGTCAAAACAACTTTCTGTTGCAATCAATTTTTTCTTTTTACTTCTTTTTGATGGCACTCCAATAAAAAATAAACGTGGAACCTTGATGAAATTAGTTTAAAAAATTATATGTGTGAATAACAATAAGAATTTAGTCTAATTATTATTAATTGATTTATTAATATTAATTAATAACAATAAGAATTTAGGGTCTAAAGTGTTGTGTAATTCGACACACTTTGTGTGGTACGAAAACAAAAAGTGTGCAACGGAAAATTAGCATTATTTTCTCAACAAAATTTCCCGTCTTCTGACCAAATACTTTGAATGTATCAAAAATATGTTTATTTAAACTTGTATTAAAATTTTATTAGTAATCCTAGTCTACATATTTTCAAAATTCCTATTTACTTCTCGCAGGCTTCACAGTTTTTCCCTTTTTACTCGTTTTTCCATTTAAATGCAACAATTTTGTTTGAAAACTCATCTTTTCTGGTTGAAAATTTAACTATTTTGTTCAAAATTCACCTTTTTGCCTTGAAAATTTAATTTGATTCCAATTTTTTTGTCTTTTATGGTTTCAAAATTCATCTGTTTATGTAGAAATCTTTTTGGTTAAAAATTCACATTCTCTGTTTGAAAATTCATTTGGTTTGTAAAAAATTCGTACTTTCGTGTTTGGTAGATAATTCATCTATTTGGCTAAAAGTTGAACTACTTTGTTAAAAATTCATTTTTAAAATAAAGATTCATTAATTTAGTTAAAAATGCATTTTTTTTGTTGAAAATTTAACTATTTTGATGATTTTTCTTTTTTTGTTGAAAATGAATTTTTTCAACTTTTATTTACGTATTCCATTTTTGGTTGAAAACTCATCTTTTTTATTTGAAAATTCAACTTTTTTGCATTGATGTATTTTGTTGAAAGTTTGTCCTTTCATTAGAAAATTAATCTTCTTAGTCTAAAATTTAACTGTTTAGTTAAAAATTGATGTAAATTGTTGATTATTCGTCTTTTTTGGTCCGTTCACCTAATTGATGCTTCAAAATTAATTTTTTTGTTTAAAATTCATATTCTCAGGTTGGAAATTAAACTGTTTTGTAGACAATTCGTTCTTTATAGAAAATTAATTTTCCTAAATGAAAATCTGACTATTCTATTTTTGGTGAAAAACTGACCTTTTTAGTTTAAAAATTCAACTATTTAGTCAAAAGTTGAACTACTTTGTTGAAAATTTATTTTTTAAATGTAAGATCGATTAATTTAGTTAAAAATTCATTCCTTCGGTTGAAAATTGAACTATTTTGTTGATTTCTCTTCTTTTTAGTTAAAAAAGAATTTTTTTGTAACTGATAATTTACTCAATCCGTTTTTGGTTGAAAATTTAACTATTTGGGTTAAAATTGATGTCTTTTGTTGAAAATTGGTCCTTTTTCGTAGAAAATCAATCCTCTTGGTTTAAAATTCAAATGTTTTTTTAAAAATTGATGATTTTTCGAAAATTCGTCTTTATTATTTGAAAATCAAAATTTGTTGTGGAAAATAATATGTCTTAGTTGAGGATTCAACTTTTTTTGTTGAAAATTCTACTACTTTTTAAAGAATGCATTTGTTTGCCTAAAGATTCACAATTTCAGTAGAAAATTCATCTATTTAGTGGAAAATTGAACTACTTGGTTGAAAATTTGTTTTCTTGGTCAAAAATTCAACTATTTGTTTAAAAATTCAACTGCAGGTTGTAAATGAAATTTGTGTTGAAAATTAATATTTTCGGGTTAAAAATTAAACTGTTTTGTAGACAATTCATCTTTTAGGTTTAAAAATACAATACTTTTGTAGAAAATTGAACTATTTTGCAGAAAATTAGTTTTTTCATGGAAAATTAATTATCCTTAATAAAAAGTCGACTGTTCCATTTTTTGTGAAAAACCGAAATATCAGTTTAAAAATTCAACTATTAAGTTAAAAATTTATGTAATTTGTTAAGAATTTATACTCTTTGGTAAAAAAATTAATCTTCTTGGTTGAAAATTCAACTATTTTGGTTACAAATTTATGTATTTTATTGAAAATTCGTCCTTTTTGGCAAAACTTCATCATTTTGATTACAAATTTAACTATTCGGTCAAAAATTTTTGTATTTTATTGAGAATTTGTCTCTAAAGTAGACAATTAATCTTCTTCGTTGAAAATTCATCATTTTGGTCGCTAATTCTATTATTTGGTTGAAAATTCAACTCTTGTTAAAAATCTCCTGTTAAAAATTCTTCTTCATGATTTCAAAATTCATGCCTTTTGGTAAAGATCTCATGTTTTTTGTTTAATAATTCAACTGATTATTTGAAAATGAATCAGTTTTGGTTGAAAATTCAACTATTTTGATAAAAAAATTTCTTCTTCCGTTCAATTCAATTCTTTTTGATTTAAAATAGAAATCTTTTGTTAAAAACTCATATTTTTTCGCTGAAAATCGAAAACTTCCAAAATTTACAACAGACCCTAAAAAGAAGGCGGGTAAGTGGTTGAAAATTTCAGAAAAGAACTTTATGCAGTTTATACACGGTCCCCGACAGAAGAGAAGTAAAAAAAATTATTATTAGTAATGGAGATAGAAATTTGGTTTGAAAAAAGAGTGTTATTACATCGTTATTTATGCATAAAAATAGATGTAATAAAAATTTGATTTTAGTTAACACTTTTCGAGTGGGTAAGAGTACATCGAGTGCATCATAAATACTCAGACACAAATTCTGATCCGCACAATTCCACACGTGGATTTTTTTTTTCACACGTGGGTTGGCTTCTCATGGAAAAAAATGAAGAATGTCTCAAAAAACTACGAGAAGTTGATATGAGTGACATAAAAGCGGATCCAGTAGTGCAATTTGGAGATAAGTGAGTTGAAAAAATATATAAAAGGGTTGGTACAAAATCCCAATTTCGAAATTCCCTGACTTTCACCTGACCAATTTTTCACTTTCCCTGAAAAAATTTTTAAAATTTTAAAAAGTTCTCAATTTTTCTTCCAGTTATAAAAACAGCCTCACACCTAGAGTATCAATAATTCTTAATGCAAAAAAAAGTTTTGTTTTGAGTTTATTTTAAACACTTTTAGTGAAAAATGTCCCACATAATTTTATAAGGAGTTATCGAGAAATTACGCAAGACATACATAAAATATATAATTTTTGCAACGAAATAGTTGAGTATTTAACGCAAAATGATAAATTTTAAACAAAAAACGGAACAAATAAATTTTCAGTTAAAGTAATTAATTTTCAACCAACATCAGACTAATTAGACTAATTTTCAAACCATAAATAAAGAAATTTTCAAATAAAAAAGATCAGGTTTCATGCAAAAATGGAATAGTTACAATTTCAGTTAAAAAATTAGTTTTCAACTAAAAAACTAATTATCAACTAGAGAAATAAAATTTTAATTCAAAAAAATCTTCAGCAAAAAAGATGAATTTTTAAACATATACTTTAATATTCTATCCAAAAGATGGATTCTTCACCAAAAAGAACAATTTTCAACAAAAATACACGAATTTTCAGCTAAAAAAGATTGATAGAATAGTTAAAGTTTGAGTTTGGAAAATAAATTTTGAACAAAAAAAAAGACAATTTCCTAAAAAACAAATGAATTAATCACCAAAAATAGAATATTTAAATTTAAGTTAAAAAATTAATTTTCAACCAAACAAAAAAAATCAACCAAATAGTTGAATTCTTAACCAAGAGTATTAAATTTGTACCAAAAAAGATCAATTTTCCCAAAAAATGGAGTAGTTGAATTTTTAAATAAAATAATGAATATTCAGTCAAAAAGATTGAATTTTCAGGTTGAATTTTTACATCACAAGATTAATTTTATACCAAAGAGGACCAATTTTCAACAAAATGAATGTATTTTCATGTAAAAAAGATCAATATTCAACCAAAAATAGAATAGTTTCTGCGGTTAAAACATTAAATTTTCAATATAAAAAAAAATAATTTTCAAACAAAGAAATGAATTTTTATCCCAAAAAATAAAATAAATTTTCGACCACGAAGATTATAATTTTAAACAAAAGACAGTTGAATCTTTAACAAAAAAAAAAAGAATAATATTCAACCAAAATAGATGAATTTTACACCCAAAGTTAGATTAATAAATTAACTTTCGACTAAAAATAATATAGTTAAATTTTCAGTTTAAAAAATAAATTTTCAACGAAAGAAAACGAATTTTCAACCAATGAAATGAATTTTTAACAAAAATAGAATAGTTAAGTTTACAGTAAAAAATTAATTATCCACCAAATAAAATAAATTTTTAACGAAATAGTTAAATTTTTAACAAAACAGCTGAATGAATTTTTAACTAAAATAACGAATTTTTACCCAAAAAATAAATGTTCAAACAAATGACTGAATTTCCAACAAAAAATTTTATTTTCACCAAAAAGATGAATTTCCAACAGAATACATGAATTTTAAACTAAAAAAGATCAATTTTCAACCAAAAATAGAATAGTTGAATTTTCATTGAATAAATTCATTTGCAACCAAAAATAAATAAAATTTAATCAATTTTTAATAAAATAGTTGAATTTTTAACCGACAAAAAGGAAAATAAGCTTTTCACCGAGAACATTTTAATTGCAAACGAAGGCAGTTGAATTCAACCAAAAAGAGGAATTTTCAAGAAAATTGTTAAGTCTTCAACCAAAATACATGAATTTTCAACCCAAACTTACAAAAATAAAATATTTTGTACCAAAAAAAAAACATAGGTAAATTTTCACTTTAAAAATAAAATGGTTAAATTTTCAACCGAGAAGATTAAATTTCCATTAAAAAAGATAAATTTTCGAAACAAAAAAAATAGAATAGATACATTTTCAGTTAATAAAATTAATTTCTTTTGTTATACATTTTAACAAAAGAAATCAATTTTTATACAAAACGAGACATATTTAATCAAGCATATTTTAATTTTAACCAAAAACATTTGAATTTAACCAAAAAGACCAATTTTCAGCAAAATATTTATGATTATTGACCAAAAAAGATGCATTTTTTACCAAAATAGATGAATTTTCAAGCCAAAGTTGGACAAATAAATTAAATTTTAACCAAAACAAAATATTTTTAATACAAACAGAATTATTTGGTTGCAAGAGTAGGTGAAGCTAGTCGCATAAGGCAAATTTTTACTACAAAAGGATTCCTGTTGAGACAAATGAAATTCCTCTGAACCTTAAATTTAAGAGGAAATTCCATTTCCGTCAAGAAACATCCTTTTTCACAAGAGGACATTTCGCTGAGTGTAACACTTAAATTTACAGTAGAATATTATTTATTCACCTGAAAAATGAATTTTCCACGGAATAGTTAAATTTTCAATCAAACAGGTGAATTTTCAACCAACAAGATTAAATTTCTATCAAAAAAGATACATTTTCAGTTGATAAAATTAATTTTCAATAAAAAAACTAAATTTGAACCAAACAAAAAAATCAATTTTTATACAAAAATAGAAATTTTAAATCAAGTATATGTTAACCTTAAACCAAAAACCTTTGAATTCAACCAAATAATTATGATTATCAACCAAAAAAATATGCATTTTTTACCAAAATAGATGAATTTTCAACACAAAAGTAATGAATATTTTTTAGCAAACTTGTTAATTTTTCAATAAAACAATAAACTTAACTTCAAATTCAGTTTATGGAAAATTCCCTAGCTCTGTCAGGTTTTTCCTAACTTTCCTTGATCTTCCCTGGCATGTTTTAAATTCGCTGACCTTCTGGAAGTACCTGACCTGTAGGAACACGCTATATCTGTATAAGTATATAAAATACTAATTGTGAAGTGATTTTTCAAGTGTTGATATTTTTTTTTTAATCTGGCGATTTCATTTATTGTCGATTTTTGCTATTTAAATACTGCATTTCGACTATTTGAGAGTTAAAGAGAAAATGCCTTGTATATAATATTTCAATTTTTGTTGTGCGCTTAAATAGATACTACATAATTGTGACTCCCCTGATTGCTTTCATCATCCCAGCAATCGTACCAATATATTTTTGGAATGAAAGTTGGTATTGGGCGATCATGTCTCAATTTTTCATGCGCTATACATTAATATTAAATGCAGCTGCCTCTGTGAATAGTTTTGCACATATGTGGGGTTCGAAACCATATGACAGGTAAGACTTGATATTTTTTTATTACACTTTCCACAAATAATAGCTACAATCAATCGAATACTATTAGAAGAGAAAAATATAAATTTTTAGCTTTCATTTCCGGTAATAAAATCATTGACTTGTCAAACGAAAAGAGAAAAAAGAACTTCACGTTTATTTCAATTTATTAATGTTTACTTAATCCAAGTTATCTAGAAGAAATGTTCATAATAAAGTATATTAAGAAACTTCTTCTTACAAAGTACCCTATAGAAGTTTTGAAAATAATTTTTAAAAAGTCATCTCAGACATTATGCAACTTGGCGGGTTTGTATTACCATCAATCTCCTATGCGGAACAATGAAAAAAAATCATTTTGCTAATAGATTCAATTCCGCCAAGTTTTATAATGCCTCAAATGGATTTTTAAACATTATTCAAAAATTTTCTATACGATACTTTATGAACTAGCTGAGAATTCGATCTCAAGTGTTTACACTTTGCTTGTATTTGTATTTATATTGTGCTTATAAGCATTTTTGAAATACAATGACAAATCAGACAAATACAATTTTTTATTCGAAACGATAATTTTTTGAGCTGGAAAAGGGAAGGGGGAAGCTCTATCCTTATCCCTATCCCTTTAGACGCACCCTATCCCTTTTGCAGCTTTATGATTTTTTCACAAAAATTGTCAGAATTATTTTATTTGAAAATTTATGATCAAAAAGTCTTTTCTATTCATGCATCAACTTTGAATTATGACGATGAAAAAAGTTTTTCTGTTTACAACAGATGTGTCAAATATTATAAATGAGCATAACTTCCTTACTCTTTTATAAAGTGCATTAATATTAAGGTCAATCAATTCGTCTCAAACCAAGGGATCTTTTATATACTTGCATCAACTTTTAATTATGAGAATGAGAACATTTTTTCAAATGAAAATTGTTTTTTGATATAGTATAAATGACCATAACTTCCTTACTATTTAAAAAAAAAGGTACTAATATTCAGGTCTATCGACTCGTTTTGAACCAAGGAATCTTTTATATTCTTGCATCAATTTTGAATTATGGTAATGAAAACGGCTTTTTTTTAAAACCGTTCTTTCAAATATTATACATTACCATAGCTTCCTTACTCTTCAATAAACGGTATCAATATTATAGGTCAATCGATTCGTCTCGAATCAACACATTTTTTCTATTCTCGCATCAACTTTAAATTATGAGAATAAGAACATTTTTACTCTAAAAATTGTTTTCTGATATAATATAAATGACCATAACCTTCTCACTCTTCAATAAAATGTATTGTTATTATAGGTCAATCGGTTTGTCTGGAACTAAAGGATCTCTTATGTTCTAGCATCAACTTTGACTTATGTTAATGAAAAACATTTTACTATAAAAACCGTTCATTCAAATATTATATATTACCATATCTCCCTTACTCTTTGATAAAAGGTATCAATATTGTAGGTCAATCGATTTGTCTCGAACCAAGAATTCTTTTATATCTTTGTATCAACTTTGAATTATGTCAGTGAAAGCAGTTTAACTTTTAAAAACCCTATTTTCAAATATTATTCATTACCATAGCTTCCTTACTCTTCAATGAAATATGTCAATATGTTATAGGTCAATCGATTCTTCTAGAACCAAAGAATCTTTTATGTTCTTGTATCAACTTTGAATTATGTTAATGAAAAAAGTTTTACTATAAAAAATCGATTATCAGAATATATAAATTATCATAACTTTCCTACTCTTTAATAAAATGTACTGATATTATAGATCAATCGATTCTTTTCGAACCAATGAATCTTTTATATTCTTGCATCAACTCTGAATTATGTTAAAGAAAAAATGTTTATCATAAAAATGCGATTTTTAAAATGTTATAAAGTGTTAAAAAAAAGCCATGAATACTTTTAGAAATTCTTTAATCAGTTTTAAGATATTAGTTGTGACAATTAGCCTTTCAAATCATTATATATTAATTTAATTAAATGAATTAAAATTTTTTCGAAATTGTTACCATTATACAGCTTACTCTATGGGAAAGCAAAAAATTTTTCTTAATATATTTTATTATGAACATTTTTCTTCAAATTACTTGGTTAACTTTGATATCACAAATTCATGTATTTGTACTTAGCAGCTTTTTTGCAACGCAAATCTGTTTGATGCGATTTCATTTTTTTTTGTATTTCTCAATATAATAGTTTCGATAATTTTTGTTTTAAACTAATAAAATAAATGAGAAGAGTGGCTAGGTTTATTGCAATTGATTGAAACTTGATTATTGTTGAATAATCCAACCGATTGACACCAAATTTGAATGAGAAGTCTGTAGCAACATATTCTCGATATTTATTGCAAGAATTTTTGAAATATTTAGTAGTTAAAAAATGGTATTATTCATGTCATCTCTGAATTTTCATTTTTTACACTAAATGCGTGAAATTTTTAAAATTATTCAAGAGATCGACAATTCTTGCTCAATATATCGAGAACATGTTGCTACAGATTTTTCATTAAAATTTGGTATTTATTAGCTAGATAGATTAGTCTGCGGAGGTGAGTACAGGTGAAAATTGGTTGTTTGTATGATTTTTCGTTCAAATGTTAGTTTCTAAGGCATTAACAAAAAATCACGATTAAATTTGTTTTCTAATGGTTTCTTAATCCACAGTCAACAGTTAAGGCTTGGATCAATTATGACTAGTTTTTTTTAGTCGTTGAATAATTAAAATTAATTAATAATAATCAATAATAATTAATAATTCAAAATTCAATGCTTTTAACTCCGAAACATTCATTTATACTTATGATGAATTATAAAAAATTTCAAACTGTCAATTGAAGTATTTTAAATTTGGAATGCAAGTATGGGCTTAAAGAAAGATGCAGAAACTGAGATACTGTATTATTTTTTTTATTCAGAAATTCGTCCGTGGAGCGCTAAAATCAATCACTTTTTATTTTGACTTTTGAATTTTAATACTGGTTCACAAATTACCAATTTCAAAATAGTTTGAAGAAAAAAATACAATACATTTAAAAAAGTCGAATCATTCATGTTCCCAAAACAATTGGCCATTGCGCTATTCTAAAAATTTGAAGATAAGACTTTTGTATCTTACGAGAAAATTGTTTTTATCATAGATAAAAAATATATTTGTGATTCAAAATCATCAAACTAATTGTCTTTATAGGTTAATGATACAACCTTACAATAATATTCAAATATATACAAATATTAATTTTAATAAGTTTTATTTCCCTCTCGACAACATTTAATAAAAAAAAACTATAATAAAGTTTTTCACCAGGGTAGCTATAGGTCAGAGAAAAACTGAAAATCATGCAAAAATTCAAGGATTTTGAAAAAAAAATGTGTACAAGTCAGGAATTTTCTGTAAGAAGCATTTTAAATAACTATAAAATACATATGACAAATTACGAAAATTTAATCACCCTGATATAATATTCTCGTCAGTAATTTATTTGCCTTGTATTTCTATTTTTATTTCTTTTTTTTGCAGTTGCTTCTGCATGACCATTATATTTTTAAAAATCTGCTTTGTTGAAAATTAAGTTTTTGTTGAAAATTCAACTATTTTTTTGAAAATTTGTACTTTTGGTTTGAAGATTAATCTATTTCAGAAAAAATATAATCTTTTTTGGATAAAAATGCAATTTTTTGGTTGGAAATTACTCTTCTTTGGTTGAACTTTTTTTTGTGAAGATTTATCGTTTTAGTTGAAAACTCATCTCTTTGGCTGAAAATTTCTTTTTGTTTGGTTGAAAAATAATTCTTTTAACAGAAAATTCAACTATTCCAATTTGATGATTCATCATTTAAGTGGTAAATTTATCTCTTAGGTTAAAAGATTAACTATATTGTTAAAGATTAATCATTTTTGATTTGAAAATCAAGTAATTGGGTGAAAGAAGAACTAATTAATTGAAAAAATATTTCTTTGGTTGGAATTTTATCTTTTTGGATGAAATTTTCACCAGTTTGTTTAGAATTCCTTTTTTTTGAAAATTAATTTTTTTCACAGAAAATTGAACTATTCCATTTTTGGCTAAAAATTGATCTTTTTTAGTTAAAAACTCAACCAATTGTTTTAAAATTCACGTATTTTGTTGGAAATTCGTCTTTTTGTTAAAAAATTCAACTATTTGTTAAAAATTCGTCCGTTTGGTTGGCAGATTAATTATTGTGGTAGAAAATATATTTTTTTGGATGAAAATTCCACTATTTTGTTGAAAATTTTGTTGTTGTTGTTGGAAATGAATTTTTTAACTGAAAATTTAATTTTTCCATTTTTATCTGCAAATTGATATTTTTCAGTTGAAAATTCAACTATTTGTTTCAAATTCCATCTATTTTGTTAAAATTAGTATTTTTTTGTGAAAATCAAAATTTTTCGTTATTTTGTTAAAAATTGGTTTGTTTCTTTTCGGTTCAAATATCAACTGTTTTTGTAATCTTTTTTGTTTCAAAATTCGACCATTTGGTTGAAAATTCATCCTTTATGGTATCAAGTCATTTTTGGTTGAAATAAATGCGAAATTTTTAAATTCAAGTCTGAAATATTATTGCTTAATTTCGTCTATAAAAGATTAAAACATTCGTCTTTGAATATCAATAATTAGAGAAAATGGAAAATTCGTCAGAGAGCAATCAGGGAATAGTCAAGGAATTTTGCAAATAAAATTTTTCGGCCACCCTCTTTACTTAATGGAATTTTAATATCAAATAATATTTTGAAGAAAATTAAAAAGAATAAAAATAGAAATCTAAAATCCGATTTTAGCGCTACCGCGGACGAATTTTCAAATGAAAAAAGTAAAAGAACAGTATCTTTGAGCCGGTGCCTCAATTATGAAAATGGAAATTGTGATCATTGAAAATTTCAAATTTAACTTTCACACTGCAAGTTTTAAGAAGTAGACGATCTTGTTACCAATCGACCGATTTAAATTCAATAATTATCCTGATTAATTATTCCAAGAATAAGCCTTGGCGCTCAGATCATAAAAAAATAATTACTAATTTTATATTAAAAATTTTAGATAGTTATTTGAAATTTTATATTTGTTCAGGAATATATATCCAGTGGAAAACAATTCGGCTAATTTTATAACATTAGGAGAGGGATCGCACAATTATCATCATACCTTCCCTTGGGATTATAAAGCAGCAGAATTTGGAAACCGCCGTGTAAATTTATCAACTTTCGTAATTAATCAATTTGCCAAAATTGGTTGGGCCTACGATCTGAAAGAGCCATCCGAGGATTTAATCAGAATGACGTATCAAAACCGAGGTGATGGCAGTCATCCAAAATTGTAGGATTAAACCTACAAATGTCAATTTTTTATAAATTTGTATTATATTTCACAATTTCTTGTAAAACTTCTTCTCATAAAAAATGTAACGATATATTTAAAATATATGTACCTTTCCATTAGTTTATTTTATAGAATGAAAAATATTCCAAGAATTGGCCAAAAAGTAAGTTGAAAAATATATAATTTTTAAATAAAAATATTCGTAGTTTATGCAATATTACTCGAAAAATTATGCGCTGGATGCCTTCGCCAAAATTTGAGAAAAATGTTAGAGCTAGTAAATTATGATTAAATGCACGTAAATTAATATTTACTAACGAGACAAATTGAGACTTTATTAGTTTGTCTCCTTGAAGCGACTATTTTAAATAAAACAATTGATCAAAAAGCTCATTTTCTTGGTAATGCAGGTATTTATTTATTTTTGTATAGATTTTTTCCATTGAATTCGCTTCTGTAATGGTATCGTAAGTATTTGGGAGTTTTGAGTTTGATCATTTATATAAAGATTTTCTGTTTATTGGTGAATTATTTAGTTACTGTTTAAGTTTGTCAAGGGCAGAAGAATCAGGAGTTTCAAAAAATCACATTTTTTAGTTATTTTCTTCAACTTATTCCGTTTTTTAATTAGGAAACTTTTTTTAAAATAAATAATTTCTTTAATTTGCAATATTTTACTTCAAAGACTTTTTGAAAATATAGTTTTATTTAGATATAATTAAATAAAAACTCGCAGACCACCAGTTGGAAACAATTTTTATTTAATTTTTCAGAAACTTTTTTTGTTATTCTCTTATTAATTATTTAATTCAGATAAATATGAAAATCCGGAGTTTATTTCAAAATTTGTAGTTGTATCAACCATCTCAATTTTTAAGCCTGACGATTATTTTAAATTAATTTTTTAGTTACTTTGAATATTTTGTATTATTGGATTTTTTCTAAATATGATTTTTTTTAAACAGTTCTTTAAAAAAATTATTAGAATTTTCATTTTAATTAATTTACATTTATAACGTAGTAAAATATATTCTTTCAAACTTTTAGCGTTGATGTTTTTTCAAAGTAACATCATTTAATAAAAGAAAAAATGTAATTTCTTCTTTGTACAGATTTTTAGCAAGAAAAGTGTCTTTCACATTGAAATCGTGATAAACCTAACAATTATTTTATTTGAATATATATTTCAACTTGCATGATTTTATTTCAAAGAATCCATAAAGCCGGGAGTTTTTAAAAATTTTTTACTTCACTTAAATTTTTTTCAGTTTTGGTCATGTCTGGGTTCACCAGAATTCGGTGAGCGTTGCAAAATTAGTTTCCGTGAGCCTAGACACTAAGTGCAGTTTTTAATTTAAATAGTTTTTTTTCTTCAACTTTTTAATTTGTCAGTTATTTTGCAGTTTTTTTGACAAAATATTTCATTGAGTTATTTTTGTTGTTTTGATTTTTTTTAAATTAAACGAATTGCTTATGTATAACTAGGTATATAGCTATTAGAGAATAGCAATATCGAGATCTTAAGACGTCCTAACTTATGATTTATTCCATTCAATTACTTATTATTCCTCAAAAATTTGTAAAGAAATACACCACTTTACTAGAATTTCAAATTAACGTGCGTCATTTAAATGCCCAAATACGACTAAAAAAAGAAGTTCGAACTCCTAATCGGCATCATAAAGATATATATCGCGTCAATTTATAGTGGAAGTTACTTTTTATATGATAATAAATTGAGGAATTTATTCTTAATAATGGAAAGTGAAACATGGTTCTTGAACAATCCTTCTCATTCACGTCCTCCTTTTACAATTTTTGTTCTGTATAAATATCGAAAAACTAAAAGAAAAATATTAATTTTTTTGGGGGGTAAACCTTCCTTAAGCCATTAAGAATATCTGTATCAAATTTCACATGCGTATGTATCGTAATTTAAGAGAACACTGATTACAAAGGATTTTTATATTAAATAATTGTCTTTATATAATGATAAAAATCAAGGTAGTCCGCGGATGGACGAGGATCAGGTGACAGAAGGATTAAGGAGGATAAGCACTGATTGTCACGGATACCTTCTCAATCCGTGATAGAAGACCAGATAAAATCAAAGTAGTACACGGATAGAAAAGAATACGGTGACGGATGGAAAATGATGGATTTGTTCAGATAGACAATAAATTTTATGGTGAAAGGATTAAAGATGATAAGAAATGATTAGGACGGATTAAGATTCTATCCGTTTACATAATGAGCAAAATCAAAGTAGCTCGCGAATAGACAAAGATAGGGTGACGGATAGAAAATTATGGATTAGAACGGATAACCAATTCTTTCTGTGGAGAACATATTCATGAAGATAAATAATGACTGACATGGATAAGTATTCTATCCGTTTCAACCCATGTTTTTCTAATTTATATTGTGGAGAGGGGATTAAAGAGAATAAGCAATGATTGTCACGGATTAAGATTCTAGCGATGTTATATAGTGAGGAAAATGAAAATATGCGACTGATATATAAGGATAACGTGACGGATAGAAAATTATGGATTAGAACGGATAGCCAATTCTTTCCATCCAGAAAATATTAAAGAGGATAAGTTTTGATTGGCACAGATAAGTATTCTATCCGTGACAGTTAACAAGGAATGGAAAAGTAGGTCGCGTATAGAAAAGGATAAGGTGACGGGTGGGAAATTATGGATAAGAACGGATAAGCAATATGTTTTGTGGAGACGGATTAGAGAGGATAAGAATGAATTAAAACGGATAAATTTTTTATCCACGATAGGTGATGAGATCAAATGTAAGTAGTTGGCGGATAGATAAGGATTGAGTCGCGGATGAAAGATTAAGAATTGAAGCGTATAGGTATAAAAATGGATAGAAATGCACGCAACGGATGCAGAAGGATTGAAATGGATAGTTAGTCAGTTAGTTTCAGGACGGGCGAGGAACCCATGGAGAGCTCCTCTGGCGCTCAAGCTATAAAGCCTATTATGCTCACAGCAGTTGACCCCAGACCTCTTGACGAAGCCTAGTATGTCGACTACTGATCGTGTTGTAATTTCCTCTGGTCCCATAAAATG
>JAABKJ010004310.1:0-24552 GCA_011634705.1 Andricus grossulariae
GGAATCATAATTACAATGAGTTCTAGGAAAGCTGCACTATTTTTAACTAACATTTTTTAAACCGTTATTGATTTTTCAGTAATATTGCTAAGTAATTCTTTTAATTTCATAGTTGGAGAACCTATTATTGATATCACAGGTCTTAAGGGGTAATTAACTTGATGAGCTTTGATTAATAAGCCATAGGGTAAGGAGATAACAGTATTTGCAGTGTCAATATCGCATTTACTGACATTCACATGATTAAAATTTTTTAATCTAAGTTTATTTGAAATCCCGAAAGTTCCTTTTTGTAATTCATAATAGGGTCATTTTCTATGATTTCAAAACCATTTGTTCCATCAAGAATTTCAAGCATTTTTCGTTATATTCAATTCTAGAAATTGATATTCTAATATTTACCTTGTCAGCCTTCGTAACTAAAATTTCAGGATTATTTTTTAGAAGCTCATTCGTTAATTTATATCCCTTATTTGATTCTTTGTCTATTTTTGAAAGTAAAAAACTGTTAGCGATAAAATAATCAGATAATCCCGAGTGTTTATATCTAAATTCCTATAATTTATTACTTGGTATTTTATGTATATGCAGATTATATTTATTTCCACGTATTTTAGAACTTCTGACAATTAAACGAACTTTTTCCGTCAAATTTGTTGCTGAGTCTTTCACCCAATCAAAGAATGTTAACGACTTCTGAGAGTGTATTAATCTGTGAAATATTTAAAAACCATGGGTCACATTCATCATGTGAAAGAACAGAATAAGTGTTTAAATTTAACTTTTTTATATCATCTTGAGTGTGAATGGTGTTAGCACTGTCAAGTTTTTTGTTATTTAGAGTCATTCTGTTGTGAATGTGGCTTTTCTTGTGTGACAGTCACTAATGAACAAATTTACAACCGATCTTTTAAATTTTTTTGTGTGGTTTTATGATTTTAAGATTGAATTCTCGATCAAGTATCACGAATTTGAAGCAATTTGCATTTTTTATATGCAGTTTTTGTACTACACTCTAAATTTAAATCAGTAAAAAGTAATTGATTCAAAGTAAATTTTGACTGATTCATATAATGCGGATTCGACGACTGAAAAATCAGAGAGAAGTGACTTTTCAAATCAGTCAATTTGATGCATTGATGAAATCAATTATTTTAAATTATCAAATCTGTTGAATTTTCAACTTAAAAAAGATAAATTAACAAAAAATGGTTGCATTTTCAAATGATGAGGTAAATATTCAAACAGAAATGGAATAGTAAAATTTTCAGTTAAGAAAATTAATTTTCAACAAAAAAAAAGCGAATTTTCAACAATATAGTCAAATTTTCAACCAAAGAGTTCAATTTTAAACTAAGGACTTCAATATTCAATGAAGTAGATGAATTTTTATTCAAAAACACTGAATTCTCAGCATTAAATGTTATAGTTGATTTTTGAAACAAAAAATATTTTTAATTTAATTCAAAAATAGTTTAATTCAACCAAAAAGAATAAATTTTAACAAAAAATGTAGTAGTTGATAATTAAATAAAAAAAGAGTTTAATTTTAAATTAACAACAGCTAAATTCAACCAAAAAGATGAATTCGCAACAAAAAATCTAACAGTTGATATTTCAACAACAAGATTTTAATTTACAGTAAAAAACAGTTAACTAAAAATTTAACTATTCGAGATAAAGATTCATAAGTTTAGTTCAAAATTCAGCTTCTTGGTTTAAAATTCATCTATAGTTTAGAAAATTCAAATATTTGGTTTTAAATTCATGTATTTTGTTGAAAATTCGTCCTTTTTGTTCTAAAATGAATTTTCTTACTCAAAAATTAATTTTTTTGGTATAAAATTGAATTATTTTGGTGAAAAAATGAAAAATGTTCTTGAATAATGTTTTTTATTTCATTTGAAAAATACTGGTTTTAACTAAAAACTTTAATATATCATTTGTGATTAAAAATTAATATTCTTTAGTTTAAAATTCATGTAAGGGAGATCACCCTGAAGTGGATAGTTATTCATTAAAAGCCAAAATATGCCTAAAATAATTGATTCGAATTAACTTTTTTATGACATATAGTGGCCCTCACTATTAACTAAATTAAATTAATTATTTTTCATACATCAATATTTCAAAATTATCTACTATATAGGTTCATTATTTACTGTAAGGTGGTATCCCCTATTTTGTTAAAAATTCGTCTGATTTGGTATAAAATTTATTTTTTCGCTGGAAAATTCATCTTTTTGGTTTGAAATTTTTTTATTTTTTTAGTTGAAAATTCCACAATTTGACTGAAAATTCATCCTTCTCAGTTGAAAATTCCACAATTCAGATGAAAATTGATCCTTCTTAGTTGGAAATTTATCTCCTTGGTTGAAAATTTACCTATTTTATTAGAAAATTCAAATATTTGGTTTAAAATTCATATGTTTTGTTAAAAATTCATCTTTTTTGGTGAACAACGAATTTTCTTGCTTTAAAATTCATCTTTTTGGTTGAAAATTGAACTATTTTTGTGAAAATTGAAGTATTCTGTTGAATATTCGTTTTTTTTATTGAAAAATATATTTCCAACTGGAAATTTAAATATTTTATTTTCAATTGAAAATTATTCTCTTCAGTTGATAATTCATGAAGGGGAGACACCCCTACAGTAGATAATGAGCCTACAGTAGATAATCATTCATTAAAAACCCCAATATGTCTAAAATAATTTAGTCGAATTTTAATTTATTGACACGTATAGTGCCCTAAGCACTAATTACATTGAAATAATTACTTTTCATGAATTAGTATTACAAATGAATAATTATCTACTGTCAGATCATTATCTGCTCTAGGGTGGTCTCCCCTATTTTGTTAAAAATTCATCTTTGATGGTAGAAAATTCGTTATTTTTTTTATTGAAAATTCAACCATTTGGTCAAAAGTTCATATATTTTCTTGAACATTCCGGAATTTTGTGAAAAAATAATCAATCTTCTTGCTTGAAAATTCTTCTTTTTGGTTGAAAATTCAACTATTTGGTTAACAGTTCATCTATTTTCTTGAAAATTCGAAAATCTTGTTAATAAATAATACTTTTTAGCATTCCGAAATAATGCGGAGTAATCCCCCTTCTCTGGAGCGCATTTTAAGAGTTGTTTTCCCCTCGGTGAAAACAAAAGGGACCTCATTCTGACATGAATTTCTCATTGTTTCAGGTACTATGCGAACTATTGCAGAGGAGACTGCGCAGCAGGTCACAGGACGCCGGACACTTTTTTGAATTATTACACGCACGTAATTGAAGAATACAGAAAAATGGATCGGCTAGCTGGGATGCAACCTTGCTGCGCGCCATTAAAGTTCTCTTCAATGTCCCTAATTTACTATGGGCCCGATTCCAACATCATCAAAAGAGATTTGCCAAAAATGGTCGTTGACGAGTGCGGCTGTCCTTAAGGGACTTTTGTCCAGAGCCTCAAAGTGCTTCATTGTCCAAAATGATCCACAGCGATCAAAACAAAATCAGCGCAGGCCCGCAAAGCGGAGTTCAAACTTCGCCAGAGATGATTCGAAAAGTCCCGAAAGGGTCCCAGTAGAGTTGGAGGTCCTTCGCAATAGTCGAAGCGAAAAACTTCGAAGGTTCCGTGACACCTTCGAGGTCCAAGATGAAAAAGGTGAAAAGGTCGAAAAAAGGTGAAAAAAGGTCGAAGTGATCGGGATTAGGTGCTGGGTGCAAATATATAGGCAACCTGGAAGGAGTAAGGCCCAATTTAGTTGGTCCCTTGGCTTCCCTTGTAAATACTTTCCTCTGCATCGCGCATACGAAATGTGAGAGATTTTGGGAGGTTCGGGACTGCCAGGGACCAGGCACTCTGGCACCTAAAATCCCCATTTCGCGCGAGCGAATCGCTAGAGTTTAGGATATTCTAGGTAAGTGGGCGATTCGTTCGCGAGTGTCCGTATAGGGCAGCTTTTGCCCAGAGAGGATGTAGCTAGAATAATGAATTTGAATGCAAAGAGAAAGACAGAATTGAGTGGAAATAAAAAATTAATGAGGAATAGGGTAATTGCAACGGTTATTGGTTACCAGTAATTGGATTAGTACGGAGGACCTAAAACAAAAATATTCACGGGAAATGAACTGGATATTAGGTCTACAAATTAATTTGCTACCTTTATTTTTATGTCTTATAACTCTTGGTCAAACTTGAATTTTTCCCCGCCTTGAGGTAGTTTTTAAGAGTGAACCTTGGTCTTCAAAATACAATATAATAGGTGGCGGCCTTGCGGACTTGGTCCCAAAAATCATTAGTGCATACAATGGTGTTCGACGAGGAACATTTGAGACATTGTTTTTTTTTGCAAAAGGAATGCAGTATCTCAAATACTCCTTGTCAGCCTCCATTATATTCACTAATGATTTTTTAGGTTGAGTCCGCAGGGCCGCCGCCTATTACATTGTGTTTTAAATCTTAAGATTCACCCTTCAAAACTACCTTAGGACGAAAAAAAAATGCAAGTAGAGACAAGACATCAAAGTAAAGGCGCCGAATTAATTTTCAGACCTAATAGATTTAAGAATTCTAAAAAAATTCCAAAGAAATTTCCTGGAAAGACTTAAACGCCAATTCTATTTTAAATCAGGCATAATTTCAATTAAGGTCTAATTCATTGTGTCGGGATGATTTGTTATTTGGATATATCATTCAAGAGTGAAAACATTTATTTTTTAGAATCATTAGAAGATTGCGTACGAACTAGCAATAAATGCACGTTCATGTTTCTGGATTCTTATTTTCTAGCACTAAAAATGCAAATGATTCAAAAATAAATTTTCAAATAATAAGGAATTAAGCTTGGTTAATTTTAAATGAAAATTTTCAAATCAGAAAATCTCCTAATTGAACATTTTCAGACAAAAGTTTTGAAAATGGGACAATTTCATTAGAACGGAGGTGAAATACTATCATTTCGAATATATTTGAAGCAGTGGTTTACCAAAAATGAAACTGCATAAGTATGTACTAAATATTACATTCTATTTCTATATAAAAAAAAAATAAAAATATTTGAAAATGTTGACTTTGAGAAATTCCAGTTTCGAAAATTGAAAAAAACAGCCGCCTTTTCTTAATTTGTATAAATTTTAAAAATTTTCTAATCAATTGGAAGAACAAGAATTCCCACATTGAAAAAATCCCGTATCTACACTCTTTCAAAAACTACAGAAGTTTGAAACAAAATTGTTTTAATTTTTGGAAATTCGCAAGTAATCTTCTAACAATTGTAACAAAACAAAGAAATTTTTTTGTTGAACTGTGAAATACCTGTTCTTTTATTTTCAACATACATCCAAATCCCATATTGTTCTGACACCCTGAGCTTCAACCTCTCAGCCTGATTTGAAATGAAATTGGTTAAAAAAAGGTTTTGTTGCTCTAGAAGCTACAAAAAGGAAATTGTGTTGCTAAACAATTTCTCAGAAAATATATTCCCGTAATTGTTATTTCTTTCTTTAGAAAATGTTGATATAGGAAATTCACAGTCAGAAAAAAAGCAAAATTTTTAGGAAAATTATCTAAATTCCAGTAATTTTGTAGAAAATCTCTATAAAATGCCTAGAAAAATGCAGGTTAATCTTCATAAATTCTCGAAAAGTTTCAGCGAAAAATATATTCTGCGGCAACATCCCAGAACATTCTGGACAAATTTCAGGAAATTCTATATGAATACCCAGACAATTCCATGGAGGAAAATATTTTTCAAAATTTCGGGAAATTTCCGGAAAACTGAGAAAGGTATATCTAGGAAAATTCTGTAAATATTCTTAAAATTTGGCGTTGAAATGCATAACAAAGTAATTTCTTGGAAATTCTGATTAAAATTTTGGTAAAGTAAATTTATTAATGCAAAAGAAAAACTTCAGAGAATGAAATCGTCAGAAAAATTTGTACCTGGTATCAAACATACAATTTCTTAATTGGTGTTATGTTTGTATTTAATTTGATTCAAAGACTTCCATCTTTTATCACAAAATATAAGAATTTAATTAGTGATTTGTATAAAGTATTAATATTATTAGAATATTTAATATTTAAGTTTTGTGTTTATAAGAAAGAAAAGAATTATTAGAATTTATATTCTTTCTTTCAAATTTCTAAAGTTTTGTAAAGTCTAACGAATTTCAAATTCGAGGTCGGTTTTGTTTGTTGTTATTTGAAGTCATAATTAGAAAATTCGTTTCTAAATAAAATATTTCGCTCTAGACCTAAAATTGTTATGTAAATTCTAGAATTTTTATATATATTTAGATCACTTTAGATTATGAATTTAATTTCATTAACAAAGAAAATGCTAATTTTAAAATAGGTCAAATTTAAAAATTGAAGCCATTTTAGGAGGTACTATTTAACATTCGATTTGGGTGAAGTAATGTGATATATGACAATTTAAAAAGAGATTCAACATTTTTTTACGAAAAAAGTATGGATACCAAACTTAAGTTTTAAATAGAGCTGGAAAGTTTTATTTTTTATTTTTCGGGTTATAAATAAAGTTCTTGAGTAGATATTGACAATTCTTCCAATGCATTGATAGTATTCAAATATAGTATTATATTCTGAAAAAATTAATTTCATGTTTTTGAAACTTGAAAGCTTAACATTCCTTGCAATTTAAAATACTTGCTTAATAATATTAGAAAATTTTTATCAGCAATTAAGTTTTGGAAAAATGATTTTCCTCAGAAATATACATTTCTTAGGCAAAAAGCTATGCTTTTGAATACTTTATAAGCGTTCTTCCAATAAATGAAAGTATTAAAAAAGAAAGTTATTTTTCAATTAGATATGTAAGTATTAGAAGGCTTGAAAAGACTTTACAATTATAGAAAATTTAAGCATTGTTTCTTAAATAAATTTTTAGATTACTTACTATCTAGAATATATTGAAATTCGAAAGATTGTTTTGTTAATTTAGACAATTTAGAAGTTATTCTCAGCATTATGAGAAATTAAAAATTAAAGTTCTTGAATACAAAAATCCTGTATTCTATAAACTTTCGAATATTGTAAATTGCAAATTCAGGTAAAAAATGTTGTATTATTTAGCGTAAGTATATTGAATAGATTTTCAAATTTAAAAGTTAAAATGAATTATTTTCGAAGTCCTGATGGCTATGAAAATCAAATAATTCAGAAATATTTTTGTTTATTTGAACATCTAATTTTGAAGTGAAAAAGATGGAAACTCTCTTTTGTTTAAAAACTATTTTTTCCAATATTTTTCGAGTCAGCTTTTATTTCTTAAGTCTTCTGGATCAAAAATTGAAATAAAAACTAATTAATGAGCTAACAATTAAATAAAAAACTGTAACTAATGCAATTACCCTATTGAGATGAAAGTCGAGGTAAAAGAGTAAAGAAAAGGAAAGCTTTGAAAGAGTAAAAGAGAACCGGAGATTCTTTAACGAGAGCTTAGCCTTTTTCTATTAGTTGCGAAAGTACTTCACGAGTATATATAAAGAAAATGCGATTAAGATTTAAGTGTAAACAATGAAACTCAATCTAATTGCCTTGTTTTTTATGCGAAACGTATGAAAGTATCGAGTAACGATTTAAAACAAAGTCGGAACATTATTAAAAAAGTCTATATATATAAAAATATATTATATATATGCGCGAGGATAAAAAAACTCGGCGTGGCAGGCGGGAGATAATTAAGAGTTCAAAAGCTAAGTGAAAAAAAATGATTAAATAATAATTTATGACGAGAGGGTGGAAGAAAAAGAAAGAGAAACAGAAGCAACAACCTTTATAGGGATTAAGCATCGTAACAAGTAAGTTTTGAAAATTTTACAAAGCATGTTGAATTACCCGACATCTCAAAGACCGAGTCTGCACTCTAATGATCTTAGGGCATTCCGTAAGTAAGTTAACTTATACATACGAGAAAATAACTACTAATATATTGAATTTAAAAAAGGGGTCTCAATGATCCTCGAAAATTGAAAGTCAAACTGATTCTACGTAGACTTTAATAATCGAATGGGAGCGAAGATTTTTGCGACGATGATAATAATTAACGAAGAAAACACGTGACAATAATATGAGGACATACAGGCTCGTAGGACTGATTTTTTAGTTTGTCGAATTGGACTCGATTCGTTTTTGTGAAATTATTATACATGTGTATATTGTTAAAGTAATTAATAAACAAACAAAAAAATGGGAGACGAGAGATCGATGCGCGGTGAGTGTGTTGATGTATGTTTGATTGTGCGTGAGTTAAAGAGAGCAAGGAAAAAATGAGAGAGAAGAAATTATTATGTTTACAAATTAATTCAGTGTTTTAACGTTGATGTCTTGTAACTTTTGGTCAAACTTGAATTACTTCTCGCCCTGAGGTAGTTTTAAAGGGCTAACTTTAAGCTTTAAAACACAATGTAATAGGTGGCGGTCGTGCGGAGTTGACCTCAAAAATCATCAGTGACTACAATGGTTGTCGACAAGGAACATTTGAGACACTGCATTCTTATAAGCCTTGGCAGCAGGTGTGGTGACACATAAAACGTGTAAAAAGTGGTTTCAAAGATGTCATAATGGTGATTTTGAATTGGAATGCAAAAAGAATGCAGTATCTTAAATACTGTTTGTCGGACGCCGTTGTATTTACTAATGATTGTTGAGGTTAAGTCCGCAGGGCCGCCATCTATTAGATTATGTTTTAAATCTTAAGATTCACATTTTAAAACTACCTTGGGACGGAAAAAAAATTTCAGTAGAAACAAGACATCAAAGTAAAGGCACCGAATTATTTTGTAGACCTAATATGAGAAAAATAATGAGTGAAAAAATGCTAGAGAAAAAAAATGAGAGAAAAAGCAAAATTTCAGTACTCCTGACGAGAGCGAAAGTAAGAAAAGTGATTTTAAAGGTATATTCAATTTTGTGGGATAGTTCGTTACCCACGCAGCCTTACTGGGCCTTATTAAGGTATTATCGCATAACTACTAAATTACTATTTAAATAAACGAAAAAAAGAATTACAATATTTACGCTACTTCAATATCCCAGCGCAAAGTTAAACTTAAAACTACCGTCTTGTAAGCGATTTGATCATCGACTTTTTTCTGAACGAGAACGTGCGAATTGTTAAACAAAATAACACACACATGCCAACTCGGCTGGCTTAGCCAGAGAAGAAAACCATTGCGTCCAAATGTTAAAAATTAAGAACGACTTTCACGTACTCTAGTGTTATTACGAAAGGTTGCATTAATACAGTTAAAAAACATGTTGCGTTTAACAGTAAGGACGAGGCAAAAGAAGGAAGACGAAAAATTATTAGAAGTTTCTGGTGCCAATTGTGAAAAGAACCCTAATTATGAGAAAATTCTTTTTTGCAAAAATTTTGAATAATATTTGCAGTAAGTATCGTCAAACGGGATAATTTGGGACATGTGGAGTAAATTCCGACATTCCTAAATTGATAGTTTAAATTACTCAAGACGGTTTTAAACTGGATCTAGATTCTGGTTAAAAGCACTTTGAGTAATTTAAACTATGAACTCAAGATTGTCCGAAATTACCCCGTTTGGCGGTACCATTTTTCGACTTGAAAATAAGAAATTTCTCTGGAATCTTTCGGCGAGTATTTCTTAAATTTTTCTCGAGTGGTATCAGTATTCTTTAAATAAGTAACTTTTGATCAAACATATTTCCTTAATCTACATTATATTCAGATTTAGAACACTTGCTAAATTCATTTTTATCTTACTCTACTTCCATCTATGGAAAGTTGTAAAAATATAAAGAAGAAAATGTATATAAAATATCAAATTGTATAAAAGTGTAAAAATCAATCAAGACTAACAAGAAACTTAAGAGATACAAATAATAAAAAATAATTATATACTGTAGGAGCCATTCCGGTAAAAATTGAAGAAACACTCCTCTGGAAAAATAATTTTGATTATTAAAAATATCGGATTTCGAAAATTGCATATCTTGGATTTTTCGAATTTTATAAACGTATTTTGACGCGCTAAGTCTACAAAATTTTTTCAAACATTTGAGTTAGTTTCTGAACTTAAATATAATAGGAGAAATTCAAGAACTACGTCACACTGCCAGGGGCAAGGTTATTAGCAGGTTTTGTGACGATTTGTAACGTGGGGGAAAGGGTTACGCAGAATGTGACTATTTGATTGAAAATTCAACTATTTTGTTAAAAATTCAGTTTTATTTATTGAAAATGAATTTTCAAACTGAAGCTTTAACCATTTTACTTTTGGTTTAAAATTAATCTTTTTGATTGAAAATTTAACTTTTCGCTTGAAAGCTAAATTACTTTAATAAAAATGCATGATATCAATTAAAGATCCACCTCTTCGGTAGAAAATGTCACTATTTTTTTGGAAATTCGTTTTCTTTTGTAGAAAATTAACTTTTTTAATTGAAAATTTTACTCTTCATTCATTCATTGAAAATTGATACTTTTTACTTGAAAATCGAACAATTCGGTTTAAAATTGATGTATCTTGACGTAGATTCATCTTTTTTGATAAAAAAATTAATCGCCTTGGTCATTGGCTGAAAATTCATCTTTTTTAGTTTAAAATTTAACTATTTGGTTAAAAATGAGCTTTTTTGGGGAAAATTCATATTTTTGGGTCTAAAATTCAACTATATTGTAAGAAAATTCGTCTTTTCGGCTTGAAATTCAACTGTTTTGTTCAAAATTCGTTTTTTTTTTGTGTCAAAAATTCTATTATTTTTGTAGAAAAATCGAATATTTTTTCGGGAATTTGCCTTTTTAGTTTGAAAATTCTCCTCTTTTGGTAGGAATGTTATCTTTTTTATTTGAAATAGCAACTTTTTGTTCAAAAAATAATTTGTTTTAATTTACGATTCAACCATTTTTTTTTAAATTGGCGACTTTTGTTTGAATTAAACAGTTTTTTTTATTAAAAATGAATTTTTTCTTGGTAGAAATGTGAATTATGTAATATATTTTCCAGTGAAAATCAATCTTTTTTATTAAAAATTCAACTACTTGGTTGAAAGGCAAACTTTTTTATCAACAATTCTTTTTTTCAATGATTTATTATTTCAGTTGACAACTCAACTATTTCATTGAAAGTTTGATTATTTTGTTTAAACTTCTATCATTTCATTTAAAATTTATTCACTGTGTTAATAATTGAACTAATATGTTTAATATTTGTGTTTTTGGGTAGAAAATTCATCTTTTTTTATTGAAAGTTCAACTGTCTTCCAAAAAATTTGTCTTTTCAGCTCGGATATACAAATACTTGGTTGAAAAGTTAACTATTTTGTTGAAAATTTGTCTTTTTTATTAAAACTGTAGCTTTTAAAATTGATAATTCAAAATAATTCAAATATTTGACCATTTGGTTGAAAATTGATCACTGTGGAACCTTTTTAGGGTAATAATTCAATTGCGCTTTCAAAAACTCTTCTTTTTGGCTTAAAATTAAATTATTCAGTTGTAAATGCAACCATTTTTGGTTAAAATTCAATCTTGTTCAAAAATTCAACTATTTGATTGAAAATTCATCTTTGTAGGTTGAAAGTTCAACTATTAGGTTAAATATTCTAATCTTTTTTGACCATTTTGTTGAAAATTCGTCTTTTTTTGTTAAATATTTAGCTGTTTGTTGAAAAATTTATTTCTTTTGATTTTTCATCAAAATTTTTTCAAGTCCGGGGAAAAACCGGGAATTTTTACGTGGACTGGAAATTTTGTTTTATTTTCAATAAAAACCATTAAAGTTTATGAAATAATGGTTAGTTTTAATTTGGTTGTGAATACAACTTATTGGTCTAAAATTAATTATTTTTTCTTGTTGAAAATTTAACTATTTCGATGAAAAATCATCTTTCTTGTTTGAAAATTTTTTCGGGTTTAAAAGTCAACTGTTTTCTAAGAAATCCAACTTTTTGTCTTAAAAACTCAATACTTTTCTTGTAAGTTCGTCTCTCTTGGTAAAAATTAAATAGTTTTTAGTTGAAAATTCAACTACTTTGTTAAAAATAAAATGTTTTTGTATGTTTGTGTTTTATTTTAAACGTTTGTCAAATAAACTAGAACAAAACTGGACTTAAAATTGCCCCACCCAAAAATGGGGGTTTCAAAATTTGATGATCTCTGAAGAAGGAGGGAATGGGGTAGAAAAGTTTTAAAAATAGCGTAGCGTAGTTTTTGAACGGCCCCATACTAAGAAAGGTTTCATTTTTGATTTAAAAAATCAGAACTCTATGAAATATTTCTTTTTACAAAACAGCTAATTAAAAGGTGATAATATTTTTCAAAAATGTAAGTGCTCTATATGTAAAATTTTATTACATCAAACAAATTTTGGTTGACTCAACAAAATATGCGATTGACCCAACCAAATCTGCTTGTTGGATCAGCCAAATATGTTGCTGTCTATATAATCAACCAAAAATTTTTGATTCAACCAAATTATTTTTTGTCAAAATACACGAAGACTACAAAAATCCAAGTTATCATTTTTGAAACTACATTCAATGAAAAATCCAATTAAAAAAAATTATCATTTCTTTCTCACAGTTGGTAGAGAGACATCGAAATAAGCTAAAGCGGGAATAAATAAGCTAAGCAAAGGGAGCAGAGGAAAGGAAGAATTTTTAGAAAGATTAATAAAACAAGAAACTAATAAGAAACAAGGAAAATGAGAAGAGAAAAAAAAATTAAAGCCTTTATAAGCTCAAGGACTGTTTACGAGATCCAAAGATCCACCCCGTATCCAATCCCCTTCCCGTCCTCCTCCCTGATTAAATATTGTATAAAAGTCACACCAGTCTTAAGAAAAAAAATGCTACCTAAACTTATTATTCCAATGAAACGAAGTATTCGCGGCTTTCGACTAATTCCATGGCTTTTTTGACTAAAGGAACTTACTAAGAAAAAAAATGATACTCTCAGTATGTAAGAAAGCAATTAAATAAAATAATTCATTAATTCATTAAGATAAGGGAAAAAGTGATAATAAAAAAAGGGCAAAGCGTTATTTCGAGCAACTGTTTCGTACTACCATCTCTTGTTAATTGTAGGTATTTCCAGACTTTATAAGGTGGAATAATGTTTCCAAAAATGAGAGAGAGAGCGAGAGAGAGAGAGAGAGAGAGAGAGAGAGAGAGTGAAAAGAGTGAGAGATTGAGAGAAAAGGAAAGAAAAAGCGCTAATTATGTTATTTGATTGATTGAGTCGATCGACGTGATGTGTACATATGCACGTGGTTTATTGAATAGGGGAGACCAGTCTACAGTGGATAATCATTAATTTAAAATACTAATGTATGTAAAATAATTAATTTAATTTAATGCATAGTTAGGAAACTATACGTGTTAATAAATTAAAATTAGAATTTATTATTTTAGGTATATTCGTGCTTTTAATGAACGATTATCTACCGTATGCTCATTATCCACTGTAGGTTGGTCCCCCCTAAATGAAAGTACAGCCCTCCTACATTTATATGTTTGTATATTTAAGCTTTGACCTCCGTCGATTAACTTCCATCTCATGACAGGTGCAATTGAAACTCGAAAGACTTGACATGTTTGTATCATGTATAAAAATGTAAAGGGCCCCCGAAAAATGGTGTGATTATTAATTTATTCCTCAAGACTCTTAATTATAATTATTTCAGGGTGGCCACTGGACCGGAAAAATCGAGAAATCACCGGGAATTTTTTCAAGACCGGGAAAAAACCGGGAATTTTTACGTGGACCGGAAATCTTGTTTCATTTTCAATAAAGCACATAATAAAACTTAATAAAAATGGTAAACAAATGTATGTACAAATATTTATCGAGTGAGAAAAGCCAATATATTTTTCCCCCATTTTTTGATGAATTGCTTTTGTTTCACTGTTTTTCAAAAATTTTCCCCTTTTCTCGTTTTTTTTCGCCTAAATGCAAACGGAATTTATAGAAATTCGTAAGAAAATTCAACTATATTGGTATAAATTGTAACTATTTTGTCAAAATTGAACTATTTTATTGAAAAAAAGTGTTTTTGGCTTGAAAATTCAACTATTTGATTAAAAATGTAACTATTTTGTTGAAAATTCATGTCTTTTCATTAAAAGTTCCACTATTTGGTACCAAATGTAATTATTTTGTTGATAATGATATATTTTTGTTGAAAAATCAACTTTTCAGGAATATAATTCAAATATCCTGTAAAAAATTCTTTTTTCTGGTTTGGGAATTCCACAACTTGATCGAAAATGCAACTGTTTGTGGTTGAATTTTAATCTTCCCTGTTTAGAAATTGGACCACTTGGTTGAAAATTCAACTATTTGTTAAAAAATTTTAATATTATGTTAAAAATTACTGTTTTTGACTTGAAAATTCAACTAATTGATTAAGAATGTTACTATTTTATTCGAAATTCATCACTTTTGATTGAAAGTTCAAGTATTTTGTTATAAATGTAACTATTTTGTTGATAATGATATTTTTGTTGAAATTTCAAATTTTCAGATAGATAATTCAACTGTCTTCTAAAAAATTAGTCATTTTGGTCTGAAAATTCCTCTTTGTAAGTTGAAAATTCAACAATGTGGTTAAATATTCGTTTCTTTGCTTAAAAATTCAGCTATTTGGTTGTAAATGTAACTGTTCGTTCTAAAATTTTTGTTGTTGTTAAAACTCAATTTTTTCTTTATAAAATCATTTTCTTTTGTAGAAAATTCAACGGTTTTGTTGGACATTCGCTCTTTTGGATTGAAATATTTATCTTTTTTGGTTGAAGATTAACTTTTTTACAAAAAATTCTACTATTGTTTTAAAAAGTGATCTCTTTTTATTGAAATTTCAGCTATTTGATACTAAATGAAATTTTTTTTCCTGAAAATGAGTTTTGGTTAACCTTCAACTATTTTGTCAGAAATTCATATTTCTTGGTTTAAAATCATATTTTTTGTTTTAAGTTTACCTTCAAGTTTGATAATTCAACTGGCTTAAAAAAAGTTGACTTTTTGGCTTGAACCACTTGGTCAAAAATGTAACTAGTTTGTTGAAAATTCGTTTCTTTTAGTTGAAAGGTCAAATTTTTGTTTGAAAATTCATATTTATTGGTTTAAAATTATACTATTTGGTTAAAAAGTAATAGTTTTTGGTCGAAAATTAAACTTTTTTCATTGGCCTTTTTCGATTGAAAATTCATCTTTTGTGGTAGGGAAGTCATGCTTTTTGGTTTAAAATCAACTTTTTTCTTAAAAATCAAACTCTCTTTAATAAAATTCGTATTTTCGGCTCGGAAATTCAATTATTTGGTTAAAAATTTAACTATT
Organism: Andricus grossulariae; assembly: GCA_011634705.1. Lineage (NCBI taxonomy): Eukaryota > Metazoa > Arthropoda > Insecta > Hymenoptera > Cynipidae > Andricus > Andricus grossulariae. The sequence goes on from JAABKJ010004310.1 coordinate 15,340, forward strand.
TTGTTAAAAATTATTCTCCGTTTCGTCTCTGTTTAGTCTATGTTCAGAAAATTTTGGTTGGAAATGCAACTGTATGATTAAAAATTAATTTTTTTTTCAATTCAACTGTATGAGTTGAAAATTCAACTATTGGGCTCGGAATTTAATGATTTTATTAGAAACTCAACTATTGTCTAAACCATTCAAATTTTCAACTTGAAAACTCAAATATTTTCTTAAAAATTCGTCTTCGGGTTAAAAATTAATTTAAAAGAATTTTCCCCCTATTTTCCTAAAAAATGACTATATTTCCCCTCTTTTGAGAGCATCTTTTGCTGTAAAGTCTGTAATTACCAAAAAATATTTTTATTGTATTTTTTATTAAAATAATTATTGATTACTTCAAATGAAAAATCTTCGAACCGGAAAAAACCGGGAAACGGCTGGGAATTCTTTCCGACGATAAAAGTGGCCACCCTGTATTTGCGAAGATGTGAAGAATTTCTAAGGCGTTCATAATTTATTTTTTAATAAACACCTACTGAAATAAAAAAATGTGGTAATAATTGCTATACATAATTAAACCATTTCAGCTGCTCTGCTTCAAATTTATTTTTCAATCTTCAAATGCAAACCAAAAAAATGGTTTCTGTATAAAAAAATAAAGTTTTTCTATTACTTTCACCCTGAAATTTTTTCTCTTCATAGCGATTATTACCATACAATTAAAGATCCTCATGAAAAATGATACCGTGAACGTTCAATCAGTTTAAAAAATAGTTTATGTAACACATGCACGATTTCAGCCGTTTTTCGTGCCCATGAAGAGGGACTCAAGTTCTACTTTTCACTCCCTAGGGAGCACATAACATACTATTTGAGTTTTTTTTTTTTAAATAAAAATAGAAAATAAATAAAAGGATGCGAAAATGGAATAAAAAAATGCTTCGAGTTTCAGGGCGAGTAGTATACGAAAAAAATGAGAAAGAGAGAGTGATAAAGGGAGAGAAAGAAAAAATGAGAGGGAGAAAAAGGATGAATGAAAAACTCATGTTCCTCTAAAGTCGTACGTGTTCTCCTCGAGAACGAGTCGATATCGATTTTCTGCCAATTACTGCATTTCCTATAAATTTTTCGTTTCGATCGATGGATCGACATGAACGAGGATCGTTAATCGCCAGCGTCGATCGTTAAGCCTCGACTTTCGCCATTCTTTTATCGATCTTATCTTATTATATATCTACACTCTACCCTACCATTGGTTATATTTGTGGATTTATTGTCTCTTGCAGGATATTATATTTCAACAGAAGCGAATTCGAAAATAAAAACACTCTGGAAAATACAATCTTTTGAACATCATTTATCGACCTTCGTATTATAATTCCGTTAATAAAATATTATATTATGCACGAAGGAGAGTGGAACTTTTTCGATGAGTGCAATTTTTTCAGTACGAGCCGCAGGCGAGCGCGCACGAGTCGAAGGCGAGTAAGCGCTAGTCGGAGACGAGTCCCCTCTCGATCATTATCGAGGATAAATTGAAAATTATGCGTTTTATGGAGGTTTTTGTATAACAGAAAATCGTTTTTTAACATTAACGCTATTCTGCACTTGTCTTTTCTTTATTGTTTATTACTTTTGAATAGTTTTTAAACGTTTCGAATATTTCAAGAAAAAAGGATCCAGCCATTTTTGAATAAGTGAAATTAAATTATATATTTGATATATTTTAAATTAGTGCTTAGATAGTGTTATTTCACATTAAAAACTACATGATAATGTGTTGTAAAACATTGGATAAATTAAAAATAGTGTACTTTATTAATGCTCTCGTATAGCAAAAAGTGTTATTTTGTCATTAAGATTATAAAGCGTTTTGACTCGGCTTTTCTTTATTGCTTACTAGATTTGAACAGCTTTTGCGGGTTTTAAATATATAAAGAAAAGGAACTCTCTAGCCCTTTTTGAAACAAGTAAAACTAAATCCTTTGTCTTACATATTTTAAATTTCTGTTTAAAATGTGTTATTTCACGTTAAAAACTGTGTTAAAAAGTAATATAAGAGAATTGGATAATTTGAAAACAGTGTGGTTTGTGGAGGTTTTTGTATAGCAGAAAAATGTAAATGTGTTTTGCACTCGACTTTTCTTTATTGCTTATTAATTTTAGGTAGTTTATGAAGTATATAAACATTTTAAAATCTTATGAAAAAAAGTATCAAGTCTTTTTTGAAGTAAGTAAAATCCAATTCTATTTTCACAAAAAGCATATGTTTATTTAACAACAACAAACCCTGTAGGATATTATATATTATATTGAAAAAGTATTTCACATAAATTTTATTGAATTTTCTGTTGGTCGTAATATTTTTGTATTATCATTATACATTAACGTCGTCCAAAAATGCATTGGAATTCTTTTTTTTTTCATTTTTATCGGGACAACCCCCAAATTTGTTCGAATCCACCCAAACATTAATCCATTTTTTTTTCAGAAAAAATTATATTTAGGGGTGCAGCGAGCCCCATGAAGTTTAACATGTATTTCCCATAAGAAAAAAATACGTTTTTGTAAATCTTATCGAGAATCCTCAATATTATCTCAATCGAGTTGAAACTAAACATTTATCTTCACAATCAGCCATAGAATACGAATAAAACATCTCTTTTCAAATATCACCCGCATAAGTCTGTTTCATAGGGTCCCAAAAAAACCCCATAAGTGAAAAAATGGGTTTTGCGAGTTTTTGGCGCTAATCAATATTTTTTGCGGTTTCGTTAATGCGAATTGTCTATAATACATAACATATTACCTAATACTGAAAATTAGTTATTTTCGTGAATTTTTTTAACAAGTTATTATTGTTTTTAGCAATTTTCTCATAGAATGGAGTTAGAAAGACGCGGTTTTTTTCACAAATTTTTCATTTATTGTCCAGTTTTCAATGAGAGGAAAGTGATAGTTCATCACTGTTATTAATATTAATTGTTTAAACAATGTTTTATAATTAGTAATAATATTATATTTGAATAATGCTACAAAGATGCGCTTTTTGTTGTTAAAATTTCTGGCTTTTTGTCCAATTTTAATTTGGAGTGAAGTAATAATGAATTGAGGCCAATAAAATAATTGTTTAAACAATTTATTTTACTCATTAATAATATTATATCTGAATATTGCCTAATTGGTAGTGGCGTGACTTGATAATCAATTAGATTTAGCAAAAATAATTATTTAAACGAATTATTATTGTTTATGACTATCTTCATCTATATCGATTGCGCCTGAAAGTTGCGGTTTATCGGCAATTTTTACCTTTCGTTCCTTTTTTCACATAGTGAGGTAATAATTAATTGAAGTTAACCGAAAAGTTGTTTGAACAATTTAATATTGTTTATAACTATCTTTTCTTAGATAAGTGTTAGAAAGTGGCGGTTTTTTCTAAAATCATTCACTTTACTCCGCCTAATTAATTACTAACGATTAATATATAAACATTAGAGAAAACTATATTTCACATAATCTCTTTCATTTCTGTGAATATATATTCTGACAATTTAATATTCTGAAATAAAACAGATATTTAAAATACGCTTCAAAATTTCTACACGGATCATATGAATACAACTTTTCCTTGAATAAGATACTGAGAGAATTCAGTGAGGTGTCAGAAATGCAGCAATTGTTATTGTTATTATATTCTTTGTTTTTGCCTCTTGTATGAAATAGCTTTTTTTTAAAGTTATTTTCTTAAGCATTGGGAAAAGAGCGAAAATAATTAACTTAAAACAACAATACCAGTCGAAAAATCATTTTTGTTGTGGTTGATTTATTATTTGTTCATAAATAAAAAGGCGATGTAAAGTCAAAGATTTGCGAAAAAACCGCCACTTTCTAGCACTCATCTGAGAAAAGATAGTTATGAACAATATTAAATTGTTCAAACAACTTTTCGGTCAACTTTAATTAATTATTACGTCACTAAGTGAAAAAAGGACAGAAAGGTAAAAATTGCTGACAAACCGCAACTATCAGGCGCAATCGGTATAAATGAAGATAGTCATAAACAATAATAATTTGTTTAAACAATTGTTTTTGCTAAATCTAATTGATTATCAAGTCACGCCTAATAAAAAACAGACAAACAGTTGCAAATTTCAAAAAAAAATGCAACATTCTACCAATTAAGCAAACAGAATATTATCAACAATGATAATAATAAATTGCTTAAACATTTATTTTGTTAACTTGAATTCATTATTACTTCACTACAAATAAAAATTGGACTGAAAGCCAGAAATTAAAAAAAAACGCATCTTTCTAGCATTATTCAAATATAATATTATTAATAAGCATAAAAAATTGTTTAAACAATTATTTTGTTAACTTGAATTTATTATTATTTCACTACAAATTAAAATTGGACAAAAAGCCAGAAATTAAAAAAACCGCATATTTCCTAGCATTATTCAAGTATAATATTATTAATAATTAGGATAAATTGTTCAAACAATGGTTTTGTTAACTCGAATTTATTATTAATACACTCTAAATAAAAATTGGACAAAAAGCCAGAAATTTTTTTAAAAACCGCATCTTTCTAGCATTATTCAAATATAATGTTATTACTAATTATAATACATTGTTTAAACAATCACTATTATTGACATTGATAAACTGTTACTTTCATCTAATTGAAAATTGGACAACAAATGAAAAATTTGTGAAAAAACCACGTCTTTCTAACTCCATTATATGAGAAAAATGCTAAAAACAATAATAAATTGTTTAAACAGTTCATGAAAATATCTAATTTTCAGTATAAAGTAATACATCATGTATTAGAAAGAATTCGCATCAAAGAAACCACATAAAATCATAATTAGCGCCAAAAACTCGCAAAACCCATTTTTTCACTCACGGGGTTTCTTTGGGACCCTATGAAACAGACTTATGGGGGCGATATCTGAAAAGTGATATTTTCGTCGTATTCTACGGCTAATTTTAAAGAGAAATGTTGAAATTAACATGTTTTTTATATGTACGTAAATCTTTTCAGTCGAATTTTTTTAATTTCCAATTGTTTCAAATTATTAATTAATTGTTGTTATACATCAAAATTTAATACGTTCCCTTACAAATTGAAATTTTTTGAGTTGGAAAATTAAAATTTATTTATAAAATATTGAAAACCCAAGTTTTTCTTTTTTCCAGCTCGATAAAAATCTTAGAAATATAAAAAATCCCTCTGCCAATAAAAAAAAATGTATCTAAAATATCCTGATTTCGAACTCAATGAAAATGTTAATAGTACAAAATTTGCCCGCCTTTATCTCAATGAAAATGTAAAAAAAAAAACTTCTTCCGATCAGGCAAAAAATTTAATATCAAAATTTCTTCTCTTTCTTCAAAAATCCATAATAATATCATAATAATATCCTAATATCATGATAATATTAATAATGATAATTCACAATAAATGTATGCATACATCCTGTAAGTTGAATTATTTTAATTTGATATCGTTAAAAATTAATAATTTTTCAATTGTTATTTATACATCAGAATTCAACAATTTCGCTTACAAATCAAAAAATTCAAAATAGTCAAATCAAATTTGTAACATTTTAATTCTATTCATAAAATTTTGAAAACCAAATCTTCTTTCTAACTTGATCAAAATCTTCAAATACTTTGAACAGATTCAGAATCGTCTTTTGAAATCAATTATTCGTCCACTTTTAACAAACGAACTACAGTTCAGTTTTAAATATCATTAATTTATTCATATTTACAGTGGATCAACTTAAAACGTTTTTTTTATCAATTTACAATTTCGAACGATTTTAATTTTTAATTGCTCAAGTCTTCAAAACTGCATTTTTTTAATTCTTAAAATTCAAAATAAGTGCTTAAAACTGAAGTACCTAAAATGAAAATTTTTCAAAGTAAAAGATTTAAGAATTACGCATTGTAAACTGAATGATTTCAAATTGAAAAAGTTAACATCTGAAATCAACATTTAATGAAAGTTGAAATGAACTTACTTTAAATTGGATTATATTACGTGATATGAACTTTGTGATATTTCAAGTGATAGATAGATTTTTCTTCTAAAAGTTTGTAAAATTCCCGGTGAAAAATAAATTTACTCTCACTTCCAAGTTTCTCTCTATCACAAAAAAATCCCGATCATTTCCCGGTTTTCTCGATTTCCTGATCCAGGGGCCGCCCTGAACTTAGAATTAACAACTATTCCATGATAATCATAATTTTTTATCTATTCATCAATAAGGCAACAATTATTGAGTGGAATAAGTACTCATGATAAGTGAATTATTAATTACTCACCTCAGTATCATTGTGGTGAAGTTTCAGATGAAATTTAGACAGCAGTCCCATTTTATTGATCTTATCAATCGCCAAATTGGCTGCTTCTAGTTCACTGGGACCTTCAGGCCTGGGTTCATTTTTTTGGGTCAACTCAAAGAGGCCCAAAATAGTCACATTCACTTTTTCCCCCTCCACGAATTTATTCAAATTTTTTAGCACATAAACTTCCTTTTCAAGGTCCTTATCACGAACGGGTAACCAAGACATTCTTCTAGCTGTTGTCGTGATAGTTGCAATCGTAGATCCTTCAACATTTTCATTTTGAAAGTTAACAATCTCTGTAGAGAGTGTCTCGAAGGTATCGTTATAGCTGACGCTGAAGTTGCTTTCTCCACTGACCTCTTGCTTTTCCTCCTTATTTTCGAGGATTTCTACAGTCTTGTTCGTTTTTCTTCGATGGTGGAGGACATCTCGACTTGGGCTCATCGGTAAATCCGGAAGAGCCTCTGTAGCTTGTAGTATCGATGTGTTTGAGGGTTGTTCTGTAATTTCCAACTTCTGAGGACCAAAGTTCCTCCTGTCAAATTTTTTACCACTTGAGCCGGAAAGAGGTTTCTGGGTTACCTTAAAATAGAAAAGAGAAATTGTAGGCTTCAGAAGGAGAAAAGAATAGTATAAAAGAATTTATAAGGACTATTGTACCTAAGTATCAAGTATTTCAATCTAAATAGCTTTATACCTCGCTGAAGGATTTTTTTATATTTCAACATCTTAAGGGTAGAAAACGGGGGTGTTCCGTATGAGCTAGGAGAATAAGACTTTTTATGGTATCTTCAAACATCAAATGGAACCATTTTTAGTCATGAAAGTTTAGGTCTGGTAGTTAGGGCCTTTTTAAATTGTTTTATTTTAGGGCTAGAAAACGAGGGTATTCCAGAAAAACTAGGGAAATAAAACTTTTTTATATACTTGGACATATAATGGAACCATTTTGGGCTATAAAGTTTTAGGTTTTGAAGATAGGGCTTTTTAGAATTTTTGTTGAGTTTTTTAATGTAGAAAATGAGCGTATTTCGGAAGAGCTAGGATGATGAAACCTTCTAAGATATCTTTGGAACTCAAGTGGAACGATTTTTAGTGTTAAAATTTTAGGTTTAGAAGTTAAGACATATTTAGATTTTTTTCATTCTTTTACTATCTCAAGGGTAAAAAGCGATGATGATTCAGAAGATCCATGTAATTAAAACATTTTTTGATATCTTTGGACGTCAAATGGAATAATTTCAAGCCATAAAATTTTAGCCCTTGTAGTTAGGGCCTTTTTAGATTTTTTTTTTTATTTTCTGATATCATAGGGGTAAAAAAGGACGGTATTCCAAAAGAGCTTGGTAGATGAAATTTTGTTGATACAATATGATACAATATCATATGTTATACTACAATATGATACAAAATAATACAATATGATATAAAAGAATACAATATGATGCAAGACTATTCAATGTGATACAATATCATATGCTATGATATAATATGATATAATATGATACAGTAGCATACCATGTAATAAATTATTGTGCAATATGACAAAATATGGCACAATATGGTACAGTTTGATACTATATCACACTATATGACACAATATGAAACGATATAATGCAACAAAATGCAATATCATGTAATATGATACAATATGATACAATATCATATGATATGATACAATAGGATACATCCTAATAGAATGTGATACAATATCATGTAATATGATGGATTATGATACAGTATCATACAATATGATGCAATATGGTGTATTACGTCATATGAAGTTGTCACTTCTGCCTGCCGTCTCACGACGTATCACGCATTTTTTTTATATTTTGCATGCAAACCCCCTATTTTCGATAAAAATGTCAGTTATCTACTATCGATTCGCGTAAGAAAAAAATTGCAAAAAACACAACTTATACCATAATAAAGCTTACTTTGTTGCGCTTGAAACAAGTCCACATTTGTTTTCGTAAAGAAATTGGTTTGGAAAATATCCTTCGCGAAAAGATGAAAACCGTAGTTTTTTCGCGTCACTCTGTCCTTGCTTGACTTTCAATGACAACATCTTCGAACTGAACAGTATACAAATATAGCAAAAAAATCATATAGATGCACTCATATTTCGGCTATATATACGTGAAAACAAAACTGCAATATATTAATAACAATTTACGTAAAATGCATTTGAACATGACTATGCTATCTCTCGTAATATGTGTAGTATAGAGTTGTATTTTGGCTTAAACTGCTTGCAAAATTTCAAAAAATGCAATCGAATAATAATTAGGAATGACAATCTTGAAATCTATTAATTAATAAAAAATAAACCTGGAAGACCGATGAATGGTAGTGTGGGTTTTTTTTATGAATACTACCAATGAATGGTAGTGTGGGTTAGATATGGTATCCCATAGTGACAGAGTGTATAGAATCCTCACATCCACACTACCACTTATCGGTCTTTCAGGATTATTTGTTATTAATTAATAGGTTTCAAGATTGACCTTTCTAATTATTATTCGATTGCATTTGTTCAAATTTTCCAAGCAGCTTAAGCGAAAATATAACTCTACTACATATATTACGAGAGATACCATAGTCATGTTCAAATGCATTTTACTTTAATTGTCATTAATATATTGCAATTTTGTTTTCACGTATGTATAGTCAAGATATCAATTTTCTAAACCAATTTTTGTACATAAACAAATGGAAACAAATGGGATACTATTGTAACTGAACTTCACCGCTCTATCTAATGATAAGTCATTGTATTTCGATGTTAAAAAATTATGTTTTAAAACACTTTTACTTTTTATGTAATTTCCTATGTAATTCTTTTAATAGATT
>JAABKJ010004311.1:0-24550 GCA_011634705.1 Andricus grossulariae
CTGCGGCCCTCGCTTCGCTCGGGCAGCAAATTCACACTCGTCAAAATAGCCTTCTTTACGCCCTCGATACACAATATACTATTTCTTGTTGTTGAAAATTGAACTATTGCTTTGAAAATCATCTTTCTTGCTTGAAAATTCAACTATTTTTGTCAAATTATCACTTCCGGTAAAAAATTAATCCTTTTTGGTTGAAAATTCAACTATTTTGCAGAAAATAGAATATATTTTGAATGAAAATCTTAAGCAGTTCATATTGAATTCAATATGGTGTCTATCCATGAATTTTCTTAAAGAATTTATTCCCCTATTATTCCCCTATTCTCGTAAAAAATCACCCTATTTTCCCTGTCCTGAAGCATTTTGGGCTGTGAAGTCTATTGAATTATTATGTTTTAGTATGTTTTGTGTTTTATTTTTAAACGTTTATCAAATAAAATCGAAGAAAAAATTTTAACTTAAAAAGAAAGACCGCTGGGGGTCAAAATGGGGGGCACAAGCTTTGTGTGATGATCTGTGACGAAGAAGAGGTATGGAAAAAGTTTTCAAAATGACATAACATAGTTTTTGAATAGCCCCTTAGTGATGATAAAATTTCAATATTTTTTTATTTAGACAGCTCACCATTTTTTTAAATAAACGTAAGAAAATTAATGGTAATCAAATGATAATTTTTTTATATAATTGTGCTTGCAGGATATAGAAACGTTTGATTTAGAAGATTTCAAGTACAATAGTGTGAACATGACTGCCTTTCGATTGGTGGATCTTGAAGAACCGAAAGTCGTCGAAATTCTACGTCAAATGGAACGTTTTCAACCCATTGGACACGCTATTCTCAACAGAACTGGAGTTATCCAGGTTGGTATGAAATTTTTAAATTCTTCGCAAACTTTAAATGGAGAGTCTATTCATCAATTTCAAAACTTCACTGGTATATTTATATCTTTTCTTTAATCCATTTCAATGAAAGCCAACTGTTGAAAAGAAGGCTTAAAGAATCAAAGTATCATTCAGGAAAAATGCACTTTTTTATAAACAAATTTTTCAGATTTCCCTCTGAGGAATAAAAATCAGAGTCGAACACTTTGTTCTCGATTTCAAAAAACTTGTTATTGGCATTTTGCATGGAGATTTCCATCAACCGCTATTCAATCAAACCTCAATTATCTATTAAAACATTTCAGGTTATTTGATTCCTTTGTTTGGACGGAATATGTTACAATGAATTACGGAGACAAAACCTTGATTTTTCCTCACACCCTTTCAAATTTAATGATCAATCAATTTCCTTTTGTTCTGAATTCTCATTGTTTTAATCGATTTATGTAGGAGGCTTTTCTCTATTTGGCTTCAAGCATAAAATCACATATGCAGGGCTGCTATAGGTCAGGGAATTTCAGAAAGTCAAGGAAAGTCAGGGAATTCAAAACTGGTCAGGAGAAGGCAGGACACTTTTATTAAATCGAAATTAAAGTACATTTTAATATTTTGTCGAAAATGCAACAATTTTGTTTAAAAAAAAACCTTTTTTGTTGAAAATTCAACTGTTTTATTCAAAATTTGTCTTATTGGGTTGAAAATTCATGTATTTTGATAGAAATTGCTTATTTTTTGCTGAAAAGTTGAACTTCTTTGTCAAAAATTAATATTTTCATTTAGCCTAAGATTTATTTTCTTAGTTCTTTATTAAGTTCAAAATCCAACAATTTTGTTCAAAAATCATCTTTCTGGTCGGAAATTCATCTGCTTTGTTGAACATTCGTCCTTTTGTTTAGAAAATTGTTACTTCATTAATTGAAGATTCATCTTTTGGTAGAAAAGTCATATTTTTTGGTTAAAAATTCATAATTTATGGTTTAGAGTTCATTCTTTTTCATTAAAATGTGTAGTATTACATTTTTAGTCTAGAATTTATCTTTTACAGTTACAAATTCTTCTATTTGTTTGAAAATTTAATTATTTTGTAGAAAATTCAACAATTTCATTAAAACGTCAGTATTCCGGGTTGAAAATTCAACTATTTTGTTGAAAATTCTTCTTCTTACGATGAAAACTAATCGATTTTGGTAGTAATTGCATCATTTTTGTTTAAAAAACTCAACAGTTTGACATAAAGTTCATCTATTTTGGTTAAAGGTTTAACTATTTTGTTGAAAGTTTGTCTTTTTTGGTTGAAGCCTTTCAGTAGAAATTTTAACTATCAAATTATTGTTGAGAATTCATCTTTTTTGGTTTAAAAATCAACTACTCAGTTAAAAGTGGAACTAGTTTTTTTAGCATTCTTTGAGGATTATATCGTTTCGGACTTTGTCCGTTAATTTTACTCTTGTACTTTTCTTGAGAAGCCCATGTCTCGCTACCGTAGAATACAGTCAGTACAAATATAGAATTATGTATGGCCATTTTAGCTTATTTTAAATGTTTTTTATTTCTGAAAATGGACCCTGCTCTACCGATAACATTCTTAACCTCATTTATGCGCTTAACTAACTCCCCATCTATTTTTTTGTCGCTTATGAATAGGATATTCAGACATGCCCATGTTCTTAATGCTTGTATTAAGTTTATTCAACATTCTTTGCAAGTCCTCGATTGATTTTGCCATGACAATCTTGACATCTGCGGAAGCTAATCCACGTACCCTCACTGTCTGGAGATCTACACTTTCTTCGTCGAAGAGGGCCATTCTTAGAAACTTATCCATAAATATGATAAATAGCCATGAGACATAACGCATCCTTGTTTCATGCCTTGCATAATATCGAGTCAGTCACTCAGTTTCCCATTATCCCTTACACTCGCTTTACTACCTGTATATATTGTTTTTATTGCTTGTAGGAGCCATCCATGTACTCCGTACTCTTTAAGAACTTCCCAAAGCTTACTTCTATTTAACTTGTCAAATTCTTTTTCTAGGTCAACAAATGCACAGAAAACTTTCTTTCCTACTCTTAAGCTTTTTTCTCTGATCTTTCTTAAGCTGAATATTTAATCTGTAAATGATCTTCCTGTCATAAATCCACTTTGAACTTCCCATATATTTTCTTCTGTAATTTCCATTACCTTACGAATAAGTATTTTTGAGTATATGTTACTTACGGTACTTAGTGATCTGATACCTCTGTACTTATTGCAGCTGTTTTTATCTCCCTTCCTTTTGTATATTGGTACGATAATCGCTTTTCTTTAATCGGCTGGGACTTGTCCCGTCTGGATGCATACATTTATCAATTCACACAACAGCCTTACCGTTTTTTAAGTTCTCAATTATATCTCTAACCTCAGTGACACAGAATTTCCCTCGTAAAGTCAGGGAATTTCGAAACTTGGATTTTGTAGCCACCCTGCATATGAATTGATACGTCAATTAATTCAATTTATAAGTCCACTATGTCCCGAGAGATGCTTATTACAAACCAAATTACGTAGATCGTTTTGGACTGTTATTGAATTAATTTCCCTTCCAAGCTAGCTCTGAGTCGAAATCAATAGAATGCGAGAACAATTGGGTTCAGAGGACAGTCTCGTGTAGAAGTGGATCATAATCTGAAACGACTTGGTTTAGAGAAAATCGATGGAAGTACACTAGTAACTGCATTATCAAGAATTGAGTTAGCTTAGATGTGAAGCAAATTTCTTCGCAAACGAATTAGTCAATTAAGATGGATTCAAATTCCAATTAGATTCAAACAAAAAAGATTAATAGGACTGAATTCATTTCAATTCGGACAGGCTGTGCATGCTTAAGTCACAGAATAATTTTGGTACCAAATATGTCGTTCTTAAGGAATCTTACACAAAACGTATTTCAACTATTAGACGAAAAACTTTTTGTGATTAAGTTATTAATAAGGTAAACCTCCCAGTAATGGTGACCTTAGTCCCAGCAACCGTGATGCCAATTTTTCTGCTCTTTATTTAATTTTAATGAATTTAATTTCTATTTGCTGTTATATAATGCTAAAAATAGGTGCATTTCATCATAAAATGTTACTTTCAATGTATTTTTCAACAATATATATCAAATTATAACCAAGTTTCACGATCACTGGGACATTTACCTTATTATAACTTTTGACGATGGTGACGAAGTTTAAAAAAATGTTGTTGAAATTTTTGTTTAAAGTGTTGCAGCATCTTAACCAATATTGATATTTGACTTTTTCTTCATGATCATGATAGACCCTTTTGTTCGCTTTCAAAATCCGCCAACAAATTTAGAGAAAAATTAAAAACTGACAAAATGGCAGCGGTTTTTTTTAATGTTTAAAGTCAATTTTATCAAAAAGGCCATCGTTTTGTTTTTTCTTAATTTTTTAAAAGTTGGTACTAACATGATGCTTTTCCCCAAAAAGAATTTATCTTGTGCCCGCGTCTTGGAGAAGAGAAAATTGGATTTATTTTGATGAAAGTTAAAATTCGCATTTTTGTGCAATAACGAGACGACATATGCAAAATGTCAACAGAACAAAGTTGTTAAAACAATACAATTTTCCATTATTCTGTAAAAAAAATATATGTTAATCCACAAGATTTGAAATCGTCTAAAAACCCTTGAAAAGCAATTTTCCTGCGTTCACTTCAGGTTATCAAATTATTTTCCTCAAAAGCTTTAATAGGAAATATCATAATATTGTACCAGTTAATTACATTCAATAATTATTGTGTAACAATACAAATCTGTTATAAAACAACGAAGGTCACAAACAAGCTTCAATCACTCAAGCTTTATTCCAAAATTATTATTATGTTCGCTTTAGGTTATCAAATTATTATTCTCAAAAGCCTGAATGGGAAATAACGTAATATTTTACTATTTATTTGAATTAAATAATTAATTTGAGACAATACAAATCTTTTTTGTAGTCAGAAAATGATACAGACGAGCATTAATCATCCAAGTGTTAATTGTAAATTATTATTCATATTGTTATCATTAAAAATAAAGTTCAAAGATCGAAAGTTTGAAGTTTAAAGTTGTGAAATTCTGAACTAATATCCTGAAAAATTAAAAAAATGGTATATTGTGAGATTCCAAACGAAAATTAAATGTCTGCATTTGTACAATTGTCAATTGCAGCACTTAAATGTCTCAAATTTGAAATTGTACTTTAAACTGTTAACTTTCAAATAACAATTTCAATTCGAAATTAAAAATGTTCAAAAAAAGTGAGCGATGAAGTGAAAAAAAGTTATTTTTCGATAGTGTCACTTCTTTCAATTTAGAACGTTGGAAATTTGAACCTTTAAAAAAGATCTTTATCTTTAATAAATCTTTTTTCATTCTTTTAATCATCAAAAAATCTTTTAAAAACTTTCACGATTGCAACCAATCAATAATTACACATTAAAACCTTCAAAATTGTTCAATATTTTAATTATAGCTATACAAATTTTAAAATTAAAAAAGAATGAAGGATTTAAATTTTTTAAATAAGACTGAAACTTAAGATTGAGCCACTAAAATGCCTCTTATAGAATTACCCTGACTTTTGCAAGACTTTTTTTAAAATCTCGGACTATTAAGATCATTTCGGACATTTTTTAAATTTTGCAGCGGATTTTGAAAGTTATACGATAAACATTACCAGAATCTGGAAAGAAATTTCAAGTACCTCAGTAAGGCATTTAAGTACGCATGACTTAGGATATATATTTTTTTTTTGGCAAATCGGAAAAATAGCTGTCGCCTAATTCCCTCTGAACAAAATATGTTTCATTTCCGAGAGATTCTGCGACATCAAGTGTAGAAACTACGTCATTTGAAATTTAAAAAGAAAAACTAAAAAATGTGTCAATGTAGCACGTTTTTGCATGAATTTTTCCTTTGCGATTAAATAGTGCAACACTTATTTTGCAGGCAGAACCAGCTCTTGTATATGATAGTGTCCAAGTTTTCGCACACGGACTGGCAGCACTGGATCGCAGTCATATTCTCAGGCCTGCCAATTTATCTTGTGAAAAGGAAGAACCATGGGATGATGGCTTGTCGCTCTACAATTATATCAATGCCGTACGTAATATCAAAAATATTATTCTTACAGAGAAAAATTTTCATTGGATGATAAATATCCCTTTTAATACATTCCAACTTTAAAATAAAAATTTGGAATGAATTGAAGAATTTTTATATTTTTTATATTTTTCTATGTGTAGATACACCCCCACAAAATACTCCTGATACATATATCGAGCATCTGAAAGGTAGATTCTAATCTCCCCATAAAATAGTGAAAAGATTTTAAAAAAATTGTTTCTAAAATTTAAATTACATTCGGTAATTCTGATAAATATTGATGCCAAAAAGGTATTTTTTCTATCATCCTCTCTACATAGTAATTTATTTCTATTACAACATTTTATTGGTTGTTAATTTCAATTTGTATTTTGAATACGACGAAATTGAGCACATATATAATGAAATAGAAAGCCTAATACAAGATGTCAAAGGAGATGAAAATTATATACTAATAGGAGATTGAAACCTAAATCTCGATCACAACAGAGGATGGCCGATTACAGGAAATTATAGCTTAGTTAAACTTAATAATCAAGAGGAGAAATTAGCAAAACTATGCATTAAACATAATCTATTTATTACACTCTGTTCAGAAATTGTGACAATAAAAAGTACATTATTAATCCCATTTGTAAATATTAAATTTTGAAAATGTACGAAACAATTCTTATATCATAATTACCATCAATCAAGATCAAAGTTACTAATTAATTTTGCGCTTTAGAAAACAGTTGAAATCGGATGATAGTTTATGGAGAAAAAATGTCTTTGGGGCACATTTATCAAAAGGGAGGATGAAAAGTTAAGGTCACATAAATTTGAATTTTTTTTTCAAAAAAGGGTGTTTTTTAGTTTTCTTACTGAAAGAAAAGCTGAGATATTTTTCTTAAATACCTCCATGTTGAAAAATCAACAAATAATTATTTATTCCAAAAAAAAGACATGACTGCGAATATTTCACGAAAATTTTTAATTAATAACTTTAATAATAATTAGACTATTTTTAATTGAAATCCTCTCAAATCGATAATAGTTTTAAATTCAAATTTTGAACATGTCACGACAATTTCACTATTAAATCTTCTAAAATGACAAATTTTTATATTGAAAGATTTGACAGTCAGTTTTCAATTAAATAATTTTAGATGTAAATATTCTTTTTTGTTGGGTTCCAAGTAAAAACAAACTTCATTATTAACTGAAAAAGATGATGGCCACCAAGAATTGTAACATTGAACTTTTTTATCCTCAAATCCTTGAAAATTTCAATTGTTGAAGTAAATTTGAATCGCTAAAAAATTTTAAATGTTAGAATTATCAATTATAGTTTTTGAACCTAAACCTTAATTTTTCGACTACAAAAAATTAATATCTCCATTTAAAATTTAAAAAAATTATTGATAAACCCCTTAAAACTGAATTTTTCTTTAAAAACCCCCCGTTCAAATTAAGAACGAACGAATTATTCAACTAATGAGGCATCAATATTAAATAATTTAATTTTGATATACTTTGATTTTCATCAACACAAGTTTTGAGTTTTCCATATCAAATCGTTTAATTTTTAGCACTGTATTAAAAATTATTATTCGTTCTTGAAATTTCCAATAAAATATTTTACAATATTACGAGATTTATATCAATGCCTAATTCTAAAATCTTCTCTTCTTTAAGGCTTGAATTTAGAAAATTATGGCCCAAGTTTTTCATTTCTTTTAATTCATTCTGAAAGCATCCAAAATTGATTAATTAAAAATCTTTTAAACTGAAAATTGTGCAACTATCAAGTCATCCAATTTGATATTCTACGATTTTGAAGAATTCAACAAACCAGTCAATTTGTAAGTTTAAATTATTTAATTAAAAACTGAGTAGGAAAACATCCTAAATTCTTTGATAAGGAAAAAAATATTAAATATGGAAAAGGGGGATGAACTAGTCGTCCCAAAAATTTGAAAATTTGGGACTAGACAAACTTATAAAAATTATTTGACTACTCATCCCGAATTTCGAGAAAGGAGAAACTTCGATATATGAACGTAAAATTTTTAAGTTTTAAACTGTCTATCAAAGTTTTCATTATTACGTTTTACACTTTTGAAAGTTTTAATAGTGAAATTGTACTGGCATATTCAAGATTTGAACTTAAAACTACAATATTGTGAATTTTTGATTTGATAACTTTTAAAAATTAAGAAATTCCATGCCAAATATTTTTAACTTTAATATTTTAAAAGAAGTAAACTTCAGTTTCAAGACCTCAAAAATAAATCTGTTTTAGAATTGCAGATTCACAAATATAATTTTGAATTGAGATTATAGAAATTTTAAAGATCGTAAACAAGTTGTTAATAAGTATCATATGGGTGATTGCCAGAAAGTTGCTCACTTTAAGTTCCAGTCATTTTCCACTTATCCATCAAATAATACATATTTTCTCAAATTATCTTAATAAAGTTCTTAGGCTATACTTCCGAAAGGTTGCCCAAGAATATTGACTTGATACTTGGCCTAGTGGTTTCTTTTAGACCCTAGGTTCGAAGTCTCGAAAAATATTGATTTGGGGAAAAACGGTTGTTCACAAATTTGTAGATCTCGTCGAAAAACATATTTTTTATATGTATACTTATTTTCTAAAATTAATATTTTTCGAGAAAAGTGACCAAAATGTATTTTCAGATTTTTTGTTACAAAAACATTTCAAAACTTGCGATATCAGTGTTCAAAAAAGCTTCGAAGAATAAACTTTTAGCATTGAAAAATATTTAAGACCACCACTAAGATGCGTGTTTTTTGGGAGGCTTTGGAAAAGGGGTCAGCATGAGTGGTGGGATTTAATTTTTTTAATTTAGGATTTTTCATTTTTTTTAGGATTTTTTAATTTTTAGGATTTAATTTTCAAAACAGTCAAATTTATTAATAACTTCATTGATATTGATCTGCGCGAAAAATACTTGTAGTGCGTTCAATTAAAATCTGGAAGGAACTTCCAGGCCAAGTATCAAATCGATATTGTTGGGTTACCTTTTCAGAAGTATCCCCAGTTCTTACGCACAATTTGGTAAATTTTTCAAATCTTAGACAACTTCATTTGAAAATTAAAAATAACAAAGTACGCAAAATGGTTATTAGTTAATTATAGTTCAAAATCAATTCATCAGCCTTGATTATAAACAACAGTTAATAATTATCACTATTTTTAAGTACAATTTTATATAAAATATCCAATAGCGCTTCATATCAATTTATCATGCTATAAAGTGAAAGGATGCTTTGAAACGCTGAAGTCAAAATCAAATAAATCGTGAAAATAGTCCATATTCTCATAGTTTTGAATATTTTTATCTGTTCCGCATATATTTTGGAAAGATTTTCGAAATTTTTATATCATAGTCGCAAGACTTGTCACACGATCTTTAGCAACGTTTCAAATTCATATCCATCGCAAATACGTTCCTTGATCTCTTAGTTTTCTATTTCTATACTATCTTGAGCTACTCTCATTTAAAAAATATATATTTTAGGCAGTTTACAAAAATTTTTATTTTTGCAAATCACATTGTCTAAAATAGTAGAATTATGGCAATTCGCCATATCATGCAGTATCAAGTGACATTTAAAGCGATTTAATAGTCATTTTACAAAAAATGTAATCTCTGTAAAAAATTACTGTCATTTTCACAGTTCATTAGAAACTTTCAAAATTAATGAATTTAAACAATTGCAGAGTTCATTTGAAAATCAAAGCATTCTTGATTCATGATCTTGAAACGAAGTCATGAAAACTAAATAATTCTCAAAATATGCATGACGAACATTACATTAAAAAAGTTACGAGTTAAAAAACATACGAAAAGCGAGCAGATCCTATTAGCTTCAATGGGGATAAGGTGTATAAATAAATTAAGAGATTATTATTGATTATTTATTTTCAGCTTTGTATTTGTTTCTATACAAATAATACAATTTTATTGACTTTAATTTAGAATTTAGTTGTGAACGGGGCTTTAGTGCATTGGCTAATATCGAATGAAGTTATTAAATCCCTGTTCTCAATGAAATTCTAAATTAAAAATTAATGAAATTTTTCATAAGAAGATGGAAAATGAATAAATGGGATGGTAGGTAACTCTTGACGTCAGAGAATACAATTTACCCTTAAGAAGTACTTGGAAAGAATTCTGCTACCTTGGTGGTAAAATAACACGTGAAGGTACAGAAAGATGATGAAAATGAAATTGGTAGATAATGTAAAGAACGAGAAGGTATTTGGAATAGTACAAAGAGAAAAGAAGTTTATGAAGTAGGATAATAAAAAGAAGTGACAGGATGACAGGGCGCACTCTTAGGTGCAGCACAAGGACAAAAGGAAGAAGACAAAGACAAATTATACAGACGTAGGACATAGTAAAATATTAGTAAATTAAAAAGTTAGCTCAGCAGAAGAAAGAATATTTTTAATGGCGTAATTTCTGCAAAGAATAATAATAAGAACTGCAATTTAAGATTGTATTTCTCGTAACATTAACCATATTTGTTTTCTAGGCAGTTTTCTGGTAGCTTAGGTATAAAACATTCTGGTTAACATAACGAGAATATGTCATTCATAGATTAACCCATTAACGAGCAAGAACTACAATTTTTTAACTTATGTTCAAGCCTCATTCTAATGACTGAAAAAGAGAAATTTCCAAACGAAAACCATGTTTCCTTGTAGTTTTGGGCATGCTCTTCAAGAATTCATAGTAGAATGGAGTTTCGTCCAGTACGAAATCCAATATGTCGCCAAATTTGGAGAAAAGTACCAAAAAATCGTACATTTTTTTTCATAAATTGTTTTCGAGCTCAAATAGTATTGGGACTCGATCCTAACTATGATCAACGGTGATCGGAATAGTTGAACTGCAAGAAAAAACTTGTCTCATCGATTTCGAATAGCTGCATTCTTCGCAAAATGGCGGATCCAATATGGCGGATCTGAAATTTTGGAAACTCTACGATTTTCGCACAACTGTGTACTCGGGGGTTTTCGGGCTCGCTGATTATGAATTTGACATCGAATTTTTGAAGTTCAAAATGGCGGGCATGAAATTTTGGAAACTCTACCATTTTCGCACAACTGTGTACTCAGGGGTTTTCGGGGTCGCCAATTATGGATTCGGCATCGAATTTTTGAAATTAAAAATAGCGGACCCAATACGGCGGACATGAAATTTTGGAAACTCTACGATTTTCGCACAACTCTCTACCCGGGGTTTTCGGGGTCGCTAATTATGAATTTTATATCGAATTTTTGAAATTCCAAATCGCGCATCCAATATGGCGGACCTAAAGTTTTGGAAACTATACGATTTTCGCACAACTCTGCACTCGGGGGTTTTCGGGGTCGCTGATTACAAATTTTAAATTGGATTTTCCGAATCTCATATAGCGGATCCAATATGGCATCCACCGCGTACTCTATGTAGGTAGGAACAGAACGTCTTTTGCGTTTTTTTTGCGACATGTCGATGGTAGTAAAAATAAATAACTGAATATTCCAGGAACTTGGTATTGAAACTCAACCAATCAATTCATAACGAAATGTTGACAGTGTCTTTTACAACTCGATCAGAATGTAGTGCATGAAACAAATGAAGATCCGATACAAACGACCCGAAGTTGCCTGGTTTATTTATTTTTACTACCATCGCCATGTCGAAAACAAAACGCAAAAGTGGTTCTGTTCCTACCTATGTGGAGTACGGGGTGGATGCCATATTGGATCCGCTATATGACATTCTGAAAGTCCAATTTGAAGTTCGTAATCAGCGATCCCGAAAACCGCTAGTATAGAGTTGTGCGAAAATCTTAGAGTTTCCAAAATTTCATGGCCGCTATATTGGGTCCACCATTTTGAACTTTAAAAATTCGATGTCAAATTCATAATCAGCGACCCCGAAAACCCCCGAGTACAGAGCTGTGCGAAAATCGCAGAGTTTCTGAAACTTGATGTCGGCCATATTGGGTCCGCCATTTTGAATTTCAAAAATTCAATGTCAAATTCATAATCAGCGACCCCTAGAACCCTCGAGTACAAAGTTGTGCGAAAATCGTAGTTTCCAAAATTTCATGTCAGCCATACCGGATCCGCCATTTTGAATTTCAAAAATTCGATATAAAATTCATAATCAGCGACCCCGAAAACCCCCGAGTACAGAGTTGTGCGAAAATCGTAAAGTTTCCAAAATTTCATGTCCGCCATTTTGAATTTCAAAAATTCGATGTCAAATTCATAATCAGCGACCCCGAAAACCGTCTTTTTAGTTGAAAGTTGAACCACTTTGGAAAAAAATAATTTCTTGTTTAAGATTCATCATTTTAGCTAAAACTTTACCTCTTTGCTGATTTTTTTTTTTTTTTTTTGGTTTTAAATTAATTTTTTACTGAAATTTAACTTTTCCATTTTCGGTTGAAAATTGATATTTTTTAGTGGAAAATTCGTCTTTTTTGGCAGAAAACTAATCTTCTCAGTTTGAAAATTCCTCTTTGTTAGATAAAAATTCAACTGTTTATTAAAAATATAACTTTTTTGTTCAAAAGTTATCTTTTCGGGTTGAAAATTGTACTGTCATATAGAAAATTCGTCTTTGGGCTTGGAAGTTGAACAATTTGAATAAACTTTTTTTTTACCTAAAAATTCGATTTTTGGTTGTAAAATTCATCATTTTGTTTGGAAATTCATCTCTGGTTGAAAATTTGACTATTTTGTTGAATATTCGTTTTTTTGTTGATAATTAATTTGTTTACTGAAAATTTAAATATTCTTTTTTTTTTGAAAATTGATCGTTTTCAGTTGAAAATTCTTTTCTTTTGTTTAAAATTTCTCTTTTCAGTAGAAAATTAATCTCCTTCATTGAAAATTAAACTACTTGGTTGAAAGTTGAACTATCATTTTCAAAATTTGTTGGAATGTTCATCTCTTTGGTTGAAAATTGGACTATTTCGTTGTAAATTAATTTTTTTCCTGAAAATTCAATTTATCGAATTTCGAATATCAGACTTGAATTTTGGATCTATCTTTCTCTCAAAAAGGAGGAATTTTAATTTAAAAATTTTAATAATCTAAGGCAATCAAGCCGGTATGATGTACAGTTAGGTATTTTCTATTTCGAAAAATCTAATATCCCAAGCGTGTCTTTTGTATATAAATTCGAATAAACGACATAATCTGAAGCCTTACTCACCTTGAATTCTTAAGCATTTAATAAAATTCTTCTTAATTCTCTCGAATTCCCTTCTCTGAACTATCAGACCCAACATCTTTTTATACATTTTCAATTTCTCCTAGTCACGTTTGTTACAGAAGTCGGATTGTAAAATTCCAGGACATTTCCACGTTATCTTTTGAAAAATTTCGAGAAAAATTAAAAAAAAATATATATATATTCAAAATTTGAACTCAAATCAATTCCAAAGCATTTTACTGTTCGAAATATAATTTCCAGAAAACTCTTATTCAATATATATACATAAAATTATTAATCAACGTAAATTGAAAACCTCTCTGTTAAAAAAAGCTTTTTATCAACAGAATATTTAGCTTTTTATGAAACATATTTCAAAGCTTACATTAAAAAAAAGATTGTTTTTACATTTTCATTTTTCAAACGTCAATTTTCAATGCAGATTTATAGTAACCATCTTCTCCTCGTTCTCCTCGGATGGATAAATGAATTGAAGAGAATTTTATCTTTCCAAACTCGGTCTCTTTGTGTTTCTGAAAAAAATGAGTCACATTTTTAATAAAATAAAAGTTTTCATTCAAATTGATAAATTTTATAATAAAATGTTGAACATATAAATCATACTTCGATTATGTTGCTCGCATCAAACGTAATGCATGAGGTCATCAATAAATTCTTATTTTTAAAATCATATTTATTTTTCTTTTCTGCAAATTTAGTCCTCATTAATTCCATTTTTAATTGGGATTTATCTTTGTTGGTATATTCTCCTGATGTAAACCCTGTAAGACCTTATAGAAAGGAAAACATATTTAAAGTTACAAATTTGTATGAAAATAATGTCAAGTAATTCCAAAAGAACTTTATTAGAGCCTCAAATATTTCAAGGGATTTAAAGGAATTTCAAGGAATATAATCAGAGTTCATGTCACTTCACGGAATTTTATCATATTTTAATGAAGTTTCAAAGAATTTATTTACAAGAATTAAGGGATTTCAGTGTATCTCAAAGATTTCAAGAGATTTTCAATATTTCTAGGTATTTCCAAAGATTATAATATTTTTTAAAGATTTTAAAGAATTTTAAATATTTTTAAGAATGTTTAAAATTATATATTTTAAAATATTGCAAGGAATTTCAGAGGATTTTAAAGATTTTAACGTATTTTAAGAGATTTTAAGGAATTTTAAAGAGCTTCAAAAAATTGCAAGGGATTTAAAAACAATTCAAAGGATTGAAAATATTTTAGTGTATTTAACTAAAAAGATAAAGATTAAGATAAAGATTAACTGTAAAGATTTGAAAGAATTTGAAAGATTTTCGGGCGTTTTGAAAAAATAACCATAAAAACAAAGTTTTTTCACCAATTTTTTGATTAATACTACCTGAAAAATCATTCAACATTTTTAAAAATTGTTCTTCTAAATCTTCTAAAAATAAATTCTAAATCTTCTAATTCTTCTAAATCGTTGTTAAAAATACAAAGTTAAGTGATTTGATAAAATATTTGAGAAAATGGTATAATTTCGTTTTATTACATTTCATTAGCATTCATTATGATCGCAATCGTTCTTTAAAAGTTCTAGGTCATTTTAGATCATGTTTAGCTTGTCGAAAAATCTAGAAAAATGCATAACCAATAATAAATAATTGGAGATGTGACTAGTAATTAAAAAAATGGTTTCCTTTATGCTCGTTCAACATTGTTTTAATTACCTTTTTTTCATTTTAATAAATATTAATTATTTGTTAATTCTGGCGTCTCAGGTAATGAATAACTAAATTGTATTAAATAAGACGGCGGAAAATATTTGGAAAAATTATCCATTTTCATCTACTATTTTAGCATACACATTTCTTGCCCTGGCTTTGTCTTTCTTCGAATCATGTTCGCAATCAACTCCTTTTATTTCAATAAATATAGGACGTAGTACCATAATTTTGAGATGTAACTTTGAATCATTTTCGAAAAGGACTTCGTTTACACCTTCTGAATTTTTTCCACAGTTATGTAAAACATCATACTTGAACTTTTTGAATTTACTTTTTATTTCTTCGCCATTCAAAGGTATGCTAATGACATGAGTAAAATCTTTGCTCCCGTATCTTTTGGAGTAGACAATTTTTTTTATTTTGTGAATAGCCATCGCTATGTCTCTGCCAGACGACCCTTTTATTACTCCTTCATGGATCTGCAAGTCTGTTATTTTTGTTTCATTTTTTATCATGTTAATTGTTTTTCCCTTTGTACCAATGATCACTGCAAAATAATCACTGAAACAGTATATTATAATATAAGCCAAAAAAATTATGATTTAGAATGTTCTATATATACAGGGTGGTCACTATTTTATAAATTTTCGTCCCGGTTTGCTCCCGGTAAATATTCGTGATTTCTCCCGGTTTAGAAAATAATTAACTCTCTTTGCGAAACCCACAGTTTTGCACATATAAAGGCACGCGCGCAAATCGCAACATTATGTGTTAAATATGTTTGGAACAAAAATTAATAATTTCGAATTGAAAACTGAAAAATATTCATAAAAATATTCAGGGAATACAAAAAATATATTGAACGATTTTAGACAATTTAATTAGAAAAAGGAGTTAAATTGTATAATTTCTAAGTCGAAGCGCTAGGAATTAAATAATTTTATTTTGAATTGAAGAATCATGAATTTAAATGATTTCAGATTGAAATTTCGAAAATAGGGCAATGTCAAAACGTTAAATGTTAAATATTTTAAGATTCGAATTTTGGAAATTAAAAAATGAAAACTTTTGAATATGAATAATTTTAAATTCAAAGCGATCAAGATTTGACAATTTAATATTGAAAACTAAATTATTGAACCTTCAAAGTCAAAGCTTCTGATTATTCTAGAATATTAAATTGTTATAACATATGAAAAATATTATTTAACATTAAACCTGACTAGACAAATTTTTCTAAAATCAAAAACTGGATTTAATCGTTCTGAAAAAACTTTCGAAATAAATAGTAATTGTAAATGGTGAACATCAAAAATGAAAAATATTCTACCAAAAATTGTGGCATTAAAAGTTTTTTACGCTCAAGCCCTTTAAAACTTCAATTATTTGAAGTGAATTTAGATCACTTAAAAATTAATAATTTTTAAATGGCTAATTATAATTTCCAAAATTCGACCAATTCAATTTTAATTGTAAAATTAAGACCTATGAAAGGGAAAAAATTACAAATTCAGCGTTCAACATGTAAATTCAGAACTCTAAAATTGCAGCCATTTAAAATTACAGAAATTATTACTTTACTGATGTATTAATTTCAGATAGTTTCATTTTATTTAAGTACACTAAAAAATGTCCAGAAGCAAAAACACATGAAAAAATGACAATTTTTACAGAAAGATTTATATTTTTTTTATTTTTTAATATTAAGGGCTGAAATTACAGCTGAGTTTTCTACTGATGTGTCACTATGAGAAAAAAGATTAGTTTACAGGATCTTTCAAAAAATATATTTATTCTGAGGAATCAAGTACAAAATTTTACGGAAAAATAAGTTATGCATTTTTGCGAAAAAATTATATTTTATTTGTGAATTTATTTTTTTATTTATTATTATTTTTTTATTATCATTTTTAGTAAAAATAATGTAAGATTTTCTTGTTTTTCATAGATAAAATTTATCATTTTTTTAACATTCATTAATCTGGTGATTTTAAAGATATTAAGATGTATATTTTTTTAATTATTCATAATAAGACGCAGTTTAAAAAAAAATCTAACAACTTTTTGGATTTTTTAAAAAGAAATGTTTAAACTCAATTTTTGAAAAAATGTACTTCTGATTTTCTTTCATTTTTTTAAAAAAGATAGATTACAATGTGCTCTAAAAGTCGTATGAAAATAAAAATGGGATCTCCCTTAATTTTCGAGAAATAATAAAAAATGCATTGGACTTTTTTTCTTCTAATTTTCATTTGTTCGAATACGAATCAAAATTGATTTTTTTAATATCACCCCCAGATGTCTATTTTATAGGGCCCCCAACAAACCCAAAGTGAAAAATTGGGGTTTGCGGGTTTTTGGCGCTAATTACGATTTTTTTCTGGTTTTTTAACATACAAATTGTTTATAATACATAAAATACTACGTTCTATTGATAATTAGATGTTTCCATAAATTGTTTAAACAACTTATGATTGTTTTAAGGAATTCTCCCTTAGAATAGAGTTCAGAAGTCGCGGTTTTTCTGAATTTTCCAACTTATTTTCAACTTAACAATTAGAGTGAGGTAATAATTAATTTAAGTGGACAAAAATAATTGTTTCAATAATGTAGTATTATTTTAAAAAATATTGTCTTTGAAGAATGCTAGAAAGTTGTGATTTTTTCTGAAATATTCAATAATTTTTCCACTTTTCAACTATTGTGAGGTAATAATGCATGCAATTTAACAAACCTAATGATCTAAACATAGTAATGCTAGATTAAAAAACAATTATGTTTGTTAAATTGCATCCATTGTTAACTCACACTTATTGAAAAGTGGATAAAAAGTGTAAAATTATAGATAAACTGAAACTTTCTAGCATTATTCTAAGATAATATTGTGATAATTAATAATAAATTGTTTGAAAAATTATTTATGTTAATTCTAGTTCAACATTGGTTCGTCCTAACTGAAAAGTTAATAAAAAGTTGAAAATTTCAGAAAAAAACCGCGACTTTGTAACTTTACATTAGAGAAAAGCTGCTAAAAACAATAATAAATAATTTAAATAATTTATATAACCGTGTAATTATGAATAGAAAGTAGTATTATATACCATTTTTTATTTTTAAAAACCCACGAAAAAATCATACTTAGCGCCAAAAACTCGCAAAACCCAATTTTTTATTTATAAGGTTTCTTTGGGACCCTTTAAAACAGACTTATGGGGGTGATATTTAAAAAATAAGTTCGATTCTTATTTTATGGCTAATTTGACAGAAAAATGTTTCATTTTAACTAGATTCACCTAATATTAAAAATTCAGAATAAAATTTATAAAAATTTGCAAGAAAAAATAAATTTGTAACTCAAAATGAAATAGTTCAATTTTCAATTGAAAAAATATTTTTGAACCAAAAAAGAAGATTTGAACAAAATGCTTAAATTTTCTACAAAGAATAATGCATTTTCAACAAAGAAAATGAGTTTCCAAACAAGAAGATTAATTTTCCACGATAAAATTCGAATTTTCAACTAAAAAATTAATTTTCAAAACAAAAAAATATTTTTAATAAAGTAGTTAAATTTTTAACAAAGTAGTTAGATTTTTAACAAAGAAGTTACATTTTTAACTAAAGAAATGATTTTTTAACCAAAAAGAAAAACGAATTTTTAAAAAATTAAATAAGTGTTCAACCAGAACATGATTTTTTAACCAAAAAGATTAATTCTTAAGTATCAAGATCAATTTTCAACCAAAAGAGACGAATTTTCAATAAAATACATGAATTTTCATGCAAATGGTTGATTTTTAAACTAATATAGGCGAATTTTTAACAAAAAATGAACAACATAAATTTTCAGTTAATCGATTGAAATTTTTTTTTATAGTGAAATAGAAAGACAGATATTATAAAAAATTGTGTTTTGAATAGCAAGTAATCGAAAATAATTTTTTTACAATTCTGTGTCCACACAAAGGCGATAGAGATGGTTTAAGATTTTGTAAATATGTTAGGAAACTGTTCCATAAATGGACGTCGATCATTATGAAGGGAGGTAAAAGTACAGAGTTTGTCAACATGAGAAATAGCAAGGGTGAAATGCTATATGGTCGATTTTGACCATAGGATGCAAGTCAGCTGCAGCCAAAATCAATCAGGGTCATTTCTCGTCTTGTGCGAGAATGTCCTCTTCTATATCTAAATTCGGAAATCCTACATTTCCGAGAGCGTAAGTTGATTCAAAATTATATATTTTGAATTATAGAGGAATCCGCAATCAATAACGTTATGGTCTTTAAATTTTAAAGAAGTCGAACAATTTGATGATTTGAATTAAAAATTGAAGGCTTTCGAAAGTTGAGATATGTATACAGAGAAATTGATAAATATGAAATTATTTTTTATTCATTTCAAATAGTTCTTCAACGAATTTGGATGGAAAAGAAGCTACTACACATATCGAGGTACAGTATTGTTTCCGTTTTAAAATTATTTTTTAAATAAATGGATAGATAACGCAAGCGATAATTACACTGAACCGAAGAAGGGGCTATGGCATGAGGCTTTTCGAAAAAGTATAAAAGCAGCATCACAACGCATATTTTCAACAATATTGCAAACGCGAAAAGTCGTTACAACTTTCAACATCTTCAGTACTATACTTCAAAAGAAAAGTAATGAAGCTATCTTTTGTCCTGTGCATCCTGGCTGCTGTTGCACTTTTGGGAGCAGTCAATGCAATACCTACGAGTAAATAATAAATATTATAATTCTCAAATTTCAGTCGTGTTTGATATAAAGATCCTTTTATCTGTTGAATAAAAAATTTGCCTGTGATAATTTAAAATGAGAACGGATTGTATTTTTGAAAAATTTTTAATAACATCTAAAATAACCAAAATTTTTCGATGTTTTTCGGTCCACTTTGATGGTAAATTTCTGTAGAATTGCAAAAACTTTGTAGCGTAATTGTACAATTTTTTTTTGCATTGTGAAAATTGCTAAAGACAATTAAGGTTGGGGTAACGTATTTGGAACAATTAAAAAAAAATTTCTTCTCATGAGAAACAACAAGCAGTAAGTATCTATAAAAGTTCTTTAAAATGTACGTTCCTTTGATTATTATTATTTACTTCCCACGAATGAGTCGACTTTGAATTTTCATAACTCTTTCCTGTCAACTTGAACTTTTTGCACCATGCAAGAAAAAAATGGTTCAAGTATGCTGACAAATTACTGTGATTCTACGAAAATTCACCTTTACAATAATCCCAATTATATAGAAAAAACGTCTATTATTTAAGATGTTTATTACAATTTTTAAAAAATGATACAAAGTGGGTGTCCACATACAGAGTGGCGGTAGTGTAACTAGCGAAAATGCTAAAAAATGTGTTTTAAATTGCAGGCCCCCCGATACCGCGGGAAAAATAAAAGAAGAGGGACCACACCATTTTGAAAGCTTTCATGGATTAACAGACAGAAGAACAGAAATACAGAAAAATATTTGAAATTTTTGAATATCTTTCCATATCAGATTATCAGAATTAAAACTTGAAAAATTGAAGACTTTCGAATATTAAGATGTTTATATAGAAAAATTTGATTTTTGTAGTCATGCACAATGAAAATAAATAAATAAAAAAATAAATGAATTTTTATTTGTGATATAGATTAAAATTTCGCACATGACACCTTTAGTCCCACTAGTCCTAGAATGTCTATGTTTCGTGGAAAGTATTTTTTCACTGTAAAAGAAAGGTACCTGGAAAAATGTATTTTTTTATCCTGGAACTGCTTTAAGTCTATGATATCTTGCGATAATAAAATGTGCAGTGAGAAAAAATTGTATATGGTCAAATTATCATTTAGTAAATTTTAATTGGACTCGTAGAAATGCGAACTCGGTATCCTTAAACTTTGCAGTGATCCATTCATCAGCTTTTTCTCCTCAGTGTTTCATACAGCAGTTTATTCTCTTTCATCTCACTTATCATAAAATAATGGAAAGAAAGATAAAGGTGAATATTTAAAAAATATCAGTCTTCTTCTTTTTTCCTTTAATTTCAAATCACATCTTGTATCAAGTAGAAAAAATGTTGTTTGAAAATATTTTATTCAGGGAAAAGATTTTATATGCATCAAGTTTTCTATACCTTCTAATATCATTAATTTCTTGAGGGCACTTTCGACCTAATTAAAATCCAGGGACGCTAATTTATTCTTGTCACTCGCACAGACACCTACAACAATAATCTTATATTAGTTTTTGAAATTTTAAAAAGGTTTTATCAAAATTAGGTATTTCGGATTAAACATGAATCCGCACTCAACATTCTTGTCTTGAAATTTCAAAGCAGTCGAATAATTGGATTCTTTAAATTTAAACTTAAGAAATTGAAGGCTTTTGAATGTTACAATATTTATAGAGAAAAATTTATTTATTTTTGATAGATTACAATTTTAAAGATACATATGAAAAATATGAATTCATTTTTCATAATTTAAAATAAATGTTGAACTCATTCGTTTAGATGGAAAAGAACTAATTTATCATCATTGTCTATAGGTTCCTCATTATCTGCAATATGCGTCAAACTAATTTAATAACGTCGACATTAACCTTCAGGCAACCCACGTGTTTTCAGATTTGAAAAATAAGACGCGTGTTTCATATTTTAAAATTATTTGTATTATATATGCACGGTTCATACAAAACTAATGCGCATATTTATTTATGATTATAATGCAAATTTTTGATTCAGGAAGAATCAAAGGAATGTTCAATGAAACTGTCGAAAAACATTCATAAGAAGTATAGGCTATTTTATGTAATATAGAGTTAAACTAATCCAACATCGTTATCACTAACCTTGAGGCAACGCACATTTTTTCAACTCCTTGGTTTTCACGTTTGTTAACATTTTCCAAAGTTTAAGCAAAAAAATGTTCATTATTATATTAATATTTACAGCAAAGTAAGATTGATTTTCAGCTAAACTTTGTTTTTCTTTAATAAAATTTAATTCGAAAAATTTTATACATTGATCCGTTTTATACCAGTTTTATGTTATTAAAAATATTATTTCAAATTAAATTAACTATTTCTTTCTCGCATTTCCAGTAAACCTTGATATAATATTGATTACGCAGAGTTGAAATTGAATGAAAGAAATCAAATTAATGATTTATATTCATAATTAAAAGTTATAAAAAATGAATCATTTATTTAATTTCAACCACGAGATGGAGGGGGCATCCCTGCCTCATCCGTTTCACCGTAACGTTTTTTCGGGCGAAATATGTAAAAGGATGAATAATTTTCCGTAAAATAATAAAAATAATGTTGTATTATTGTTGTATTCCGCCTTCCTCAACTCCAAAAGAAAAAATATAGATACAAGTAATCTACATGTGAAAATAACAAAAAGCGTTTTAAAATTCACTAAGAAAATAAAAAAATATTATAGGATTCCAATTTGTACATAAATATACAGTTTTTTGTCGAAAAGACCTTTTCATAGGAAAAATTGTAAATTCTGAAAACGTAAGTTGATGCTTAGGACTCACATGACACCTGGAGCGAATCAATGCATTTTTTTTTAATTGATGAATCCTTTTTTAGTTTTCGAAATTATAAGTATTTATTATGATTTATGTGAAACTAAATTATTCAAAAGCATTTGAAATTGAATATTTTGAAAATAATTGCTGAACTAATTCATTTAGATTAAAGAGTACTAATTTATTATCATTGTCGATAGTTTCGTTATTATCTGCAATATGCGTCGAACTAGTTTAATATTGTCGACATTAACCTTCAGGCAACACTCATGTTTTCATATTTGAAAAATAGGACACGTTTTTCATATTTCAAAATTATTTGTATTCTATATACATAATTCATGCAAAACTAATGCGCATATTTATTTACGATTAGAATGAAAATTTTAGATTCAGGAAGAATCAAAGGTAGGCTAATGAAACCGTCGAAAAACACTCAAAACAAGTATATAGGTAGACATCTGAAAACCAAAAAAACAAAAAATAGAATTTATATTCCTCTCTCGGATTGTCAGAAAGACGTTTTATACATATCTGTTCCTACCAATTTTAGAAAAACACTAAAAGATTATAATTAAAATTTTTTTTTTTAGTAGATTTCAGAAATTGGAAAATATACTCTTGTATGTTTGAAATATCTAATCCATTTCATAAGGTTTTTTCGGATGAAATGTGCGTAAAAAGATACAGATTATTACAGGACTAAACAATTTGAAAAAATATATAAAAAGAAGTTTTTATTAAATAATATTCATTTATATACTGTATATATTTTGGATGGCATAACTTTTTTTGTGTGTAGTTGTGTAATTTAGAAAATAATTTTGCAACTTATTCGGCCTTATGAACGTCTACTGAAGGACCTTTTGGCAAAAAATACAGAAAGTTGCTGATTAGGGTGGTAATTTCAAAGTTTTCATAAAATAACAGAAAGAACAGAAATAAAGAAAAATGTTTAAAATATTTATAACTTCTCATTCCGCCTTCCTTAACTCTATAACAAAAAATGTAGATGCAAGTAACTTACTGTAAAAATAATAAAAAGATGTTTTCATAGGAAAAAATTTTATTTGCACAATCGTAAACATTATTTTCAATTTATTTACAAATATTTGTTTAACTCTCGAAAAAAAAATTATAATATATATTATTATAATATTTCTCATAATGATTTCTAAAGACCTACTGGAGAAACCACTAAAAAAAGCAATTGATACTCTACCTCCGGGCGCTTGTGGAAAAGAATTAATTTTAAAATTACTAATAATAATTAATTGAATCAATTAGTTGATTATTTGATTATTTTTCACATTCATTGCATAATTAAGTAATTAATTTGTTTATACATTCTTATATTGTTAAAAAATAAAAATAATTATTTCCTCTGCGATGAGTAGTTTATCAATTTTTGGATTTTTAATATAAAATAATACAATCTTGAAAAACTAATCCCTTCCATTATACCTAATATATACTTCTATATACTTAATACGGCAAAAAAGTACAAGATGCTATGACTAAGTTGATTTTTGGGACTCACATGATACCTGGAACGATAATTCAAAATTAAAAAATTCAATATTCAAAATTAAATGGTTTAAATTATAAAGGAATCCGCAACCAATAACGTTATGGTCTTGAAATTTCAAATCAGTCGAATAATTTAATGCTTTAAATTAAAACTTAAAAAAAATTAGGGTTTTCGAATGTTGAGATATTTATACAGAAAAATTGGATTTTTGTAGTCATATACAACTGTTTTAAATGTTTATTTTGGATAGATTAATATTTCGAAGTTAATTATAAAAAATATGAAATTATTTTATTTTATTTTATATATATATGTGATAATTTTTGATATCGTTTTTTTACTGTCTGCAATACGAGTCAAACTAGTTTAATATCGTTATCATTAAACTTCAGTCAACGTTCATATCGAGGTAAAATAATATGTTTACGTTTAAAATTGTTTTTTAAAAAATAGATAGAGATATTTCAAGGTCTTCTAAATGTATTTTTCTATCAAATTTATAA
>JAABKJ010004312.1:0-24550 GCA_011634705.1 Andricus grossulariae
CCAAATCTGAATATCTCAGTAAATTTTTAACGAATCGATATGAGATTTTCCAAAAAACTTCATTCAACATTGCTGAAAAAATCACTCACTAGAAGTTGTTTGAAAGCTGAAGTTACGTAGACACTTTTTACCGACGAAACCAAGAAAAAACGATTATCGATTGACCTTATTTTTCAATTAAACATTATTTAAGGATGAACGATTGTTAACTTTTTTATGATTTCCTAGGCATCGCTGAAATATTTTAAATATGTCCTGCAAATATGAACTCATTTCAATAATATCTGGCCGAGTTGGAACGATTTAAGTTTTAAAACCTAATTAAATCAGGGAGAAACTTTTTTTGAATATTTTGTTTTTATTATTAAAAATAAACATTTGGCAACTTAAATTCTAGTAGGAAAAAGTTTCATATCTTTATACTCTACAATTCTACATTTTCAAAAAATTTATTTTTTGATTAAAATTTTTTTTTTTTTGAGACGATCGGACAATACTTTTACGCATTTTCGAGCGTCGGGCTGGTAAGTGCATCCGGCGAGTCAAATGATGATAAATTAACAATGTTTAAAGAAATCAAATGCAACTAATCTTATATTTGTTAACATCTGGATTTGTTCATAAAATTTAGAATTCACTGACTTCTTACGAAAAAGAATAAAAAGGCTGATTAATTTCCATGAGCGAAGAGAGAAAAAAAATTGCCTATTCCATTTCAACTGACATATAATTGAGACTGTAAAGGGTTAAACATCTTTTCAAAATACCGGTGCATTCTGATTTTCGATTTATGTGATAGTGTCATGTTAGCGAGAACTTGAAAGAGAAGAAAAAGAAATATTCTTACTGACAAAGATAACATTTATATGTTTTATTTATAATATTTGACATAAAAACAGAATAAAAAAAAAATCTTTTTTTTTCTATCTGTATAATATAATGTTCATTGAAATAGAAGCTATTGTTCATATTTTCTGGGTCTTATTCCCAAAACGCACAAGTTTATATTTCATAAATTATGGTAATATTCATATGGAGCAATTAGCGTTAAGATTATTATCTGTATATGATGATTTTCTTATAATTTGTATACTTCCTACTTATAATTTGATTGTATAGGAATTTATATTCTATAAAAATTTTCTTAATAACCATGCATTTTTTAGTTTTTTGAAACTACATTAAAATTAAAATTATTATTAATAAAGATACAATTATTTTCTAATTGTTATTTTTTAATGGTAACATTTAATTTGCATGAATTACGTGCAATAAAAGATTTTATTTTTTCTCATTTTTATATAATTTTGTATCTGATTCTTATGTGTTAACAACAGAAAGATGCACTAAAATTAAAATAATTATTCGTTCAGATAGAAAAGAAAACTATTTTTTTCTATTTTTATTCTTAAAAATCAATTCGGTATTTTCTATGAATTTTACTGTAATCACTTTTGCGTAGTTAAGTGATTCTTATATGTCGTCAAAAAATGCACTAAAAAAATAAGTATTTGTGCAGATATAATGAATTTTGTAATTTTTATTTTCAAAAATCAGATCTTATTTCCTATAATTTTTACTGTAATCACTTTTGTATAATTAAGTGATTATTATATTTCAACCAAAAAAAAAAAAAAAAAAATTCACTCATCAAATAAGTATTTGTGCAGATATAATTAATTTTATAATTTTTATTGATTAAAATCAGATTTTATCTTCTATAATTTGTACGGTAATCACTTTTGTATAATTATGTAATTTTATTATATGTCAATATAAAACAAAAGATGAATTATTAGTATATGTATATTTATATCATGGATTTTCTAATCTCTATTATAATTGAATATTTTTTAGTAATTTAGAGAATGAGAGGGAGATGAAGAAATAAGCTGAGGTAATCAAAGGGTTTGTTTAGTGGGACTGGCTATTTTTTGGGTGGGAGTACTGGGACTCTTTTCTCTTTTTTATTGCTGGTGTTTTTCAACGCCCCTTTCTCTATTTAGTTTTTCTCAAGGAGACGGACCTAAAAATTTGGAATCAATTCACCTGTTCTAAATGGTAGAAGGACATTTTTACTTCTCTAATGAGTTTCCACTAAGGGTGGGGGTGCACTGGAGCTTTTCTTTCTCGGGGCCCTTTTTTGTCATAAGTTTGGAGTTTTCAAAGGTTGACGGTTCACCTTGTTTTTAGTTCTCCAATTTTTTCTTTTTCTTTTTGCGCGGGCGTTGTAATATAAACAACAACAAAAAGTCTAATTTCAATATTGAAGAGCTGTTAAATTTAGACATTCCTAGCGAATTAACTTTCGCACCCGAGAGTTACGATGATTCATTAAAAATTATTGATTTGGAATCGGAAAGTGATCGCGAGTGTTTTGTGACGTCAGGGTAATAAGATCACATCACTTACCATCATAACCGATATAATGGCTTTTATATTATAATTATAATATTTCAGAGAAAGTTTACAAGATTGAATTTAAAAGATACATATAATCATAATGTAGTCATTATAGGTGCTTTGAATTTCCGCTTCGTAGTAGGGAGAGTCTATTTTCAAATGTTCCTTAGGATATCGCAAAGTCTTTTAATTGTCCTGGAATTTTTTATTTCGCTTGGGTCTGTTGCAAAAACTCGGTTGGTGCCCTTTTTCATAACACCTTTCACAAGAATTCGTCCATTCAAATAATTTAATTGGGCTGGAACTTATTACATACATTTTTTCTTGGCGCTGACTTTAATTAATTTCGAGATTTAATTTTTTTCACTGAATATATAATCTCTGTCGAGGACTCGTAATAATTTTTGCGCTGCAATTTTTTTTGCTTCTTTTTTCGATGATGCTTGTTCTCCCATACTAGTATATATATTATTATTTTTAACTATAGTATATTTTGTTATAAAAATTGCTTCACTTATTTCTGTGATTTCGTAGGTAGGTTTTGAAAAGTTATATTCTTCGCTTATTTCATTTAAAGTCTGAACTGGTTTAGGAGCAGTAGTGATATTTCTGGCCATTTTTACTTCTTTCAATTTATGAAAAATTAATGTTTATAATAAAAAATAAAATCTAAGACATATGTCGGTTAAATGTGTTTTTTTATTGTTCCAAAACAATCAATAAAAAAAATTATGAATTTGCTTTAATTCAGTATGCGAATTTCTTTTCCTCAGCTAGCATACTGTGGGCATGTTACACAAATTAGCATACGTATTTTACATGAGAAAAGAATGCTAACTGTTTGCTAATCTGTACAATATCTGACCTAGAGAGCTCAGTTTTTCATAACAATTTTTGCATGTTTTAGTATTTTGTACACGTATAATTCTTCACTCTCAGAATATTTATAAAACAATACAAGTTAAAAAATGTCTTCGCGGGTTTTATTTGAATTTTCTAAATATGATTTTAACGTCAAGTACATTCGTGTATTTTTACAGATATATTTGTATGATTATATTTTTTTGAATTATGAGGGGTTCAATTCATTGCCATCAACATAATAACTTAATATATGGCTAGAGTAGTTGTTCCCGAATCTTTCGCTAAATCCCATGTAATATTCTATGCAGTTCAAACAATCGTATGCAGGTTTATACTTTAATAGATCAGAATTGCATCGATGTCATTTTATTCGAACACCTTCTAATTTGCTCACGAAGTGAATGTGCATCTTGCATTCAAAACTAGGTCTAGTTCTCGGATAGGACATTTCGTAGCACTCTATGCTGATGCGTGTTTTGTTTTGTCTGTGCTCATAGAGTGCCACAGCTTGAGGGTGCAAGGTAAAACAACGCAATGACATTAGATTTTCATACGTTGTCGGGTGATTTTGAGGGAGAACTCCATCTATGTTGTTATAATAAGGTCTGGATGGTACGTTCTCCGTTGGAATCATTTTTGCCTAAAAGGGAAAAAATGTTTCCAGCAGTTGAATGAATGAATCCTTAATGTTTAGAGTACAAGTAAAAGAATAAAAATTATAAGTATGAATGAAAATTACAGGTGCGAGTAAAAGTAATGAGAAGAATGGTTATTTAAGAATGAAAAAATTGTGTTTTATACGAATTGAAATTTTAATGAATCATGTATGTGATTTTTTTTCTTCAAATTGTTAGTATGAGAGGATATTTTGTCCTACAGGAAATATCTTATGATGATATGAGGATAATTGAATTTTCGGGGTATGATGGAACAGTTGATGGAAGTAAGGATAGGGACTTCTGAGTTTCAGGTTGTAAGCTGATTTATTCACTTTTGGTTGATTTTAGTGGGTTTTAAGTGGATCAAGGATGATTGTATTGCTGTTTTAAGTCATTTTAGGTGTTGGTTTAGCGTCCAATATGCAGTAAAAGTTTTTGGATGACAGCCGGTACTCGTGCTGTAGGCTTTTATGGAAGGCTATTTCCATGTGCGTTTCCTTTCTAAGTATCCGCGCTCAGGATGTATATTACATTAAATAAAAAGAACTTATGATAAAATTTTGATGTGGAATCCCTTATTTTTTAGGGTGGGGGTAGTAGATCTTGTGTCTCAAGAGGGGCCTGAAACTTTAGTTCCGTGTTTTCCTTTGAAAA
Source organism: Andricus grossulariae (assembly GCA_011634705.1). NCBI lineage: Eukaryota > Metazoa > Arthropoda > Insecta > Hymenoptera > Cynipidae > Andricus > Andricus grossulariae. Next base: position 4,581 of record JAABKJ010004312.1, read on the forward strand.
GTGAAAATGTCTTGTGATAAGGATTTAGATATTTTAAATAATGATGAAATTGAAATGATTGGTGTGAATAGTGAGTGGATGCAATCAGACATTACGTCAGCTTTATCTAGCATTTTAAGTTCAATTCGTGTGAAGGATCCGTGAATCGAATTTTCAAATGATCCACCAATTTGTGTGACGATTCAGGATAAGAACGTATTTTTGTCTAGTTGGTGGAGATGGTTTCAACCACAACAGCAAAATGAATTGCTAGCGGAAGTGCGAAATGGGATAAACAGCCGTGGTTATGATGGGGTTCATAAAGTTGGTGGATTGTACGCCTATTCAGCGGAAAATTTTGTTTTACTGGTTTTTCTTACCCGGGTGGTGGAAATTATTTTTGCCATCGCAATTGGAAGGACTTTTGCGAAACTTAACCGAGGAATTCGAGTTTCATGGACCTAATGGAGTTTTTTATGTTGGCGGGAAATATTGTGGCATTATAAATCATTATTTAACGCCGGTAAGTCAATTTTATTATTAATATTATTTATTTTTGAATAATCACTGCTTAATAATTTAAAAGTTTAAAAAAATTGATTGTAGTGGTTGTTTTTATTATATTAATTTTTTTTAATTATTTTTTATATCAAGGTATCAGGAGAACGAATTTTGTGGACCGATAAAGGCGAACGACTTCTTCTCAAAGATATCAGTATTTGGTGTTTTGATCAACACGTTCTTGCTCCATACGAATAGTATACGATCTCTCAGAAAGGGTTTGAAAGGCGAAAATAATGTTTAAAAAAAATCGGAAAAGACGCTAAAAGTATCGAGCAGGAGTTTGTGATAGCTGCTCACAGATAAAAAATTTTGAATGGTCGTGTTGGATAGGTAATAAACAATTTTTTAGATTGAAATTTAGTATTAAATTTTATTGTTATTTTTTATTAGGTTCTTTAAATAATTTATTTTCAGATAAGTGCTGATAATGAATACTGGAATTTGAATCCTAGGACTTTGAAGCTAAATTGTTCCATAAGATCACCTATTTATGTCAATTTTGAAAACCGAAATATTCAACTTCCGTGGAATTAGGTTCTTGGAGGAAAATTTAGAATTGATTCACTGCAATCTGTTTTCCTAGCTTTAGTAAGGAAGAGGAGAGGAAATCATGGGACTTTTTATAATTGCTGGTAGAAAATATATTGTGTGGAGCAATATGTTAATTAAGGTGTTTAGTATTTATTAAAACATGTTAATACCATTGGTGAATTTTTTTATATTAATCGTAAATTAATATTTTATATTTTTGTTGTTTCAGTACAACGGAGTAGACTGACGGGTATATGTTTGAGGTCCATAATTTATTTTGCATAACAGCCTGTTTGAAGTGGAAATAAAATATCGAAACAATTAATTTACAGTCTAATTCATTAAAGTGTCATGTAAGTGACCAACATTTTTTTATCTCTGGATTTTAACGGGTCTTTACGTTTTGGTGTGAATAGAGCCTGAATATCATGAAATTTTGTGGGTGTCTGTCTCTCTGTAGGTTTGTATATCTGTGTGATTGATTACCTGAATGTATCAACTATACTTCTGACCAGCCGTTTCTGACAAAAATAAAGTAGTATTTAAAGTATAGGACTAAATTTTAATGAACGGAATCAAGTTTTATAACCTAATTTTTGTTTTGTCAATTAGAGATAAAGATAAATTAATTAATTTTAAGTAATGGGATACTAATTTTAAATATAATTATTATATTTGACTTTGATTATGAATTTAATTTATATTTTACTTTTTTGACTAGAGTAGAATATTCCTTTTTATGTATATATATTTTAACTAGGGTAGCTCCATTTCGTCAAGTTCTTCTATTGCTTCCAGAATTGACGCTCTAATGAATTTAGTAGAATTTGTATCTGGTCCTCTTATAGGTCTAAGATCTTTCATACTGCTGTCGTCTGTCTGTAATTGGTCTATGTTTATATGAGTAGCTTCTAGGGATATCTTTTTTAATAACTTTCTGTAGTTAATAATTTGAACTGCCATTAATATAAAGAGCATTAAGAGTAATAATGTTAAGATTACGGAGGCAAACATGATTTTATCTGTGTACTCATAATAACTGAATTCTTTTGATTTATGAAGGTTATATAGTTTTTGGTCAATATTATCGAAAATTATAATTTTATTATGCAGGTATAATAACGGTATATCTTTTTCCTCTTTTTTATTTTTTATCAGTGAGGTGAATTCTGCGGGTTTGGTTATTGCAAAATATTCTAATTCTGGATCAATGAACGATAAAGGAATTCCGAAACTTGGTACTGGAATTTCTAGGTCAAGAATTTTTGAATTAGTTTTTTGTCTTAGAATTGGTTTCTGTTCGATTGTACATTTTGGATCGTTTTGTACGATTCCGTATCTTGAAAGCCTATATGTATTGGTACAGTATGTGGGCAATTAAGTCGCAGTTGTTGAGGTAGGTATGTAGAAAATAAAAATCCATAGTGAGATTGGAGTGGAATTAATAATGGGTACTTATAAAAATTTATATGGTCATTGCATTTATATGGAATAGATTTCAAGAGTATAGAAGTTTCACAAGTAGGGTTGTTAGCTATACTGAAGAGGGCGGGTATAAAGTTACAGATTGTTTCATACGATAACGTATTACATGAATTTATGAAAGAAGTATCTGAAATAAAATAACTTTTTTTTTTATCAATTGAAACAGCTAGGTAGGGTATTTCGGGATTAATGTAAATAATAGGGGTAGGGAATATTTCAAGGCCGTGGTAGATAGGAGAATAGTGTACTTTGTATGTTTGGAATTCTTCTAGAATGATTGTGTGGCACGTTATTAGAAAAACTAATTTGTGGCCCAAAATAAAATTTTGGGTTTTTGAAAACTTAAGAAAATCTCTAAGTTTAATTTTTTTAGAGTTTGGATATTTTGTTTCTAGGGGATTTTGTACTAATTTTATAGAAAAAAAGTGTGATGAGACCCACATCTTATTGCTTGTACTTTTTAGAGCTTCGATAAGTTGCTGAAGGGTTTCCATGTAAAGAGATAAAACGTCGTGCATATTGTCGAGCCATTCGGTGACAAAAATTTTTGAGCTAATTTTTAATTTAGGGGGTTTTGAGATTCAAGTGTTGTAATTTTTTATATTATTTACAATCTCGGTGAATTTTTTATGCGTGTCTTGTAAAGGGTGTTCATAGACGTATGTATCATTTTGACAAAGATTTATGGAATAGGCTCCGGTTGCTCTTAGTTTTTCAATTGCGGTTTGAATATTTGTTATTGTTGTTTGATCATTTTTATTTTTAATGTTTATTATATCGTGAAAAATTTCTCTTATTTCGTTAATTTGTGTTGTCATTCTGTCCTTTTGATTTTCGAATTTATAGTGATAAGCAACTTTAATGCCAAAATTACATTTTTCCAAATTTTCGCAGTGCAAAATTATGTTTGAGTGAGTGTCCAGTAGAGTTGTTCTAGTTTCGAGAATCTCTTATATATTTAAATATGATATTAAGTGATAGTCTTCCCCGATTATCTTAATTCGGTTTAAAGGTTCGAAGTAGAGGCCTGTCGTATTTTCAAATTTGATCTTTAGAGAGTAATCGTTTGTCTCTTGAGCTGGAATACTTAAAAGGGTAGTTCAGGATTCAACTATTTTGTGGAAAATTCATCTTTATTTGTTGACTTCAACTTCATCTGTTTTTGTTGAAAATGTAATTACTATTTGGTTTGAAATGATGTCTTTTCTTAAAAAATGATATTGTTAGCTTGACCATGCAACTGCTTTGAAGAACAGTAGTCTTTTTCCTTGAAAATTCATCAATGTAGTACAATTTTTTTCTCGATTTTTTCGATTAAAAAAGATTCTTGTAATTTAAATATGATTCGGTCGAATTCCTGTGTGGAAAAATTTCGTGGCAGTCTTGAATCATGCTAAAGCTACTACAGTTTTTCTCAAGCCTGTCTATTCACGCAATACTAGCGTGGCGCTACACTGGTGCTGTCTGGTTTTGCTACGTGTTTCATTCAAACCTTTCTGCTGTCTGGTCCCAGTCTTGGCGCTAACGAGGAGTTCGTTACAAATTTAGAAAATTACAAAACACAATTGCACAAATCCTCAAGCAATAATTAACTGTACACTATTACATATTTAAGATAGTAAACAATAATTGTCGAAGGTGATCGAAATCTTAATACAAAAACGATTTTTTTAAGAATGCTTAAAAACATTTTCTTCCAATTGAATTATATAGTAAAGTTATGGTAAAGTTATAATAAATGTATATTAAATTTATAATAATTTTAATATGTGTAATGCTATGTATAATATTGATGATATTCCAGAAAATGAAATATTATTATAAATGATTTATTTAATTTATTTTAGTTATTTATTTGTTGCATAAATGATAATTAAGCCTAACGTAATAATTATTTGAAATAATAAACAATCATTATTTCGTAGCCTAATCGCAAGTAAAATCATACAAACTTTATTTCTTTCAATGATTTATTCATAAATCAAGCACTTTCAATATTTAGAAATTTCTTCATGTTTCATTGAAATAAATATCAGCATGTCATGAATTGGAACTCATGTCCGACAAAAATGAAAAAAAAAATTAACTTTTAGATGGCCGAGGTGTTAAGGCGACGGGAAAAAGTTGCAAGAATATAATAGGAAATTACATCAGAAGTTTAACACCCGGCGTATATGTAACAGAGTTGCGAAAACTCATTTCTTCATTTTTTTCTGTACAAAAACTTTTTTTATATTTTTAATTAACTGAAAAATCTATATATTGGACTTTTATGGCATAAAAAATAACTATATGATTTAATTATTAATTATTTTCCATCGAAATAGCCGGTTTGTCTAGAAAATAGTCAATACGAGCGTTACAGCCCAGTCTAGCCACTGGACAGTCAGCCTGTGGCGCGCCAGTGTCGACTCAAGGCGGACTAGACAGAAACGGTACAGCGCCACGAAATTTTTCTACACGGGAATTCCTACCCGATGCCTGACGGCTTCGGGAGTATCTAATTTTACGATTACGTGACTTTTCATCCAATCTTCAACTATTTACGCCTCGCCAATGAAATGTTTGATTTTTCTATGCAGTAAATATGCATCCTTAAAAAATGTCAAACAAGTTTTCATCTTTTAAGAAGGAAGCGTCACGTAAATCGTCTCACTTTCAGTTTGGTAAGTTTTGCTTAGTAGAGAACGTCTAGAGCATTTGCTCAAAGAGAAGTGGCTAATGTAACTTTAAATTTAAAAACGAGTAACTTGTTTACCTGACTGAGGCAATAATATCCTGCTATCGTATGCGTAGAAAGTAAAATATTTCTAAGTTGCGAACATATTTATTAACACAACTTTAGTCGCGGTGATGGAACCGTAGTTAATGAACATTTTTTAAAAGTTAATTACTTCTAGGATTCGGGGAGAGTGTTATTAAAATCTGATGCATCATCAATACAACAAAAAAATCTTTATAATGACTTATAAAATGTAGAAAAACTAATCCAATTTTGATATTAAAATTTAATCGCAAAATTTTTTATTTAACAGTAGTTATTTTAATATATATGTCTTTAATGTATTTTACTGTGAATAATAATTTATAGGTTTGTTTGTTTCCTCAAAAATTTTTGAAGTATTAAACTTTTAAGAAACGACCATCGATCACTGGTTTTCGATCAGAAAAACACAGTACACTTGCACACAAAAATACACAAAATACGCAAAATGTCATACATCTCAAAACATATTTTCACTAATACTACATTCTTTGTAGAACAAAATTTTATATCCGATCTAAGTCTATCCAACTTTCTCTCCTAACTTTTAATATTACTCCCTCTTTAAATTTTACATTAGTTCCACAAACAAAACTCAGAAAAAAAAAAAAAAAATGCCAACAAAACAATGCTCCGAGACCCTGCATGATCTCTGCCTAATGCATCAGCACGCAATCACTGCACGTGATATGTTTTCTTATCCCTGCATGATTATATCGAATATCAGTACATGTAACATGTTGATCGATAACAATGATTATAGTAGTTAAGGAAGGCGATGAATTTCGTTCAATTTCGTCCCGCATGTTTTTATCGTATGCGGTTGTGCATCTTTTGTTCATACAATTTTGCAGCGCGTTTACAAACCACAGAATACTAGCAAGAATAAATGTATAAAATGGTCGGTTTTGATAGGAGCGAGTAGGGATGACAGTCAGTCAACGTCATCATTGACTAGGCAGGATGAATAAAAACTTTATTAGTTTACAGAAAATTACTGACTTTCTACTTTCAAATAACGTTGATGGATTTTAGTGACTTTTAGCAGGAACATTTTCTGTTGAGATTTTTTAAATTATAAAGGAAAATTCCATCAAGGACTTTAATTATTGTATTTCATTAATCTTTCCATAAATAAATTCTGCTTTCATTCAGCGTTTAGTGAGTTAATTTCACGCAGAAAGTCCTTCTAATTTAACGTATATTTCTTAAGTGAAAGATGGTTCTATTTTTTAAATTTCATAATTTTTCCATCTGTTCTCAATTTTATATGTAAATACTAGGCATCGATTACAGAACTTTTTAAATCATATATACTGATATTTTCATACATTTAAATTATAAATTTAGGTAAGTGAACCTAATAAATGCGACATCTTCCAGACTAACAGTATTTTCTTCCAGACTAGTCAGGTTCTCGTACCTAATATTATAAATGATAAATTTTCCCAGACGTGAAAAAAAAATAAAATTTTGTTCTTATAAATTAAATTAAATTTAATATTTTGAAATAAGGCACAAAATTAAATGACTTTTTGCTGTAAAGTTTGAGTTGTAAATATTAAAAATGAAGAATTACTTTTCCTCACAAAGGAACTTTGTCAAAAAGAAAAAAAGAAAACTAAATTCAGACTTAAAATCGGTGTGTTACGTCTATGTGTTGGGTGTATTTTGTAGTATCACGAGGCGCCACCTATTCTATTGGACAGCTTGACCATCGTGAACTTGATCGTCACCCTACTTTTCCTCATTGAGTGCATCCTTAAACTCGTCGCCTTTGGATGCAAGGTATAAAAAAGCCTTTACTCATCATTCCACTTTTTGACACATATACTATTATAATTTGTATGTAGTGTAATATAACACACATACACACGCTCCCCCATATATATACACACACACACACACACGCATATATATATGTATGTATATATATATATAACGATGTTGTATTAATTCTGTTTTCGCAAAGCAAATTGTCAGATGAAAAAGCTTAGTTACAGGCGGTTGAATGTCATATTTTCTACAGAATCGGGGGAAAAGATCAAAGCTGATTGCAAAATTTAATAGGATAAGAAATGGACGGACGACGGTCAGCCACGGTCGATAACACAATTAGTGATAGCTTTTGTATCGGGAAGTTTCTGTTCTGACAGTAGAGTCCTTTATAATAAATTAAAGTTTTATTCTTATTATACTTCTTTAGAAAAAATATTTTTCAGACTCGTTAATTAATGTTCGATCTTTTGAGGCCTATATCAGTGTTTGATGTTAAATGTATAGCTCAGGTCTGTGCTGGTAAATTTTTGCAGAGCAATTTTCGACAAGTTGGATTACACTCAATCGAAAACTCTCAAGCACTTTCGCGAATTAATTAAAAATGCAAGACCTTCAGTTCTAAGAAATTCACTCCGGCCTGGGTTTGAACCAAATTAGCCTCGATACAGGCGAGGTGCCCTACAAATTACGTCACCGCAGTCCGCAAGTGATAATTTTAGAACTTGAATTACACATTCAATTCAAGAGGGTTTTTGCTCGAACCCAGCCAGCAGTGCATTTTTTAGAACTTATTTGCTCCTGCTTTTTAATTAATTCGCGAAAGTAATCGCGGATTTTCGATTGAGTTGGGTCCTACATATCGATAAATCCTCTTATTTAATTTACCAGCACAGCCCTGTGCTATATATTTAAAACATCATACACTGGTGTAAGCCTCAAAAGATCTATTGTCAAAATCCTTAATTGATTTTGCAGATTTGTCTCTAAATTCACAGATACGAGGCTCATGGATATTCATCGAATTCTACTGTTCCTAATGTTTAATTTACTGCAATTCAGTTGACCGTATCAATTTTTCCAAGTTACCGTTTAGCCTAATTTGTATTTTTCCGAATGACTATTTGGCCTAATCTTTATTTCTCCGATATAATTTCATCTATAATCGTCATAATTGTTATTTTTTTAAATTACCTCTTCCCTAATTTTAATTTTTCCAAATTACTGTTCAGCATAATTTTAATTTTTCCGTATTAAAATTTGCCAGAATTGCCCTTTGTCATATTTTTCATATCACCTAATTTCTAATTTCACGTATGACCATTTGGCATAATTTTCATTTTTCCAAATTACCATTTGCCCTAATTTTTATTTCTCCGAATTACTATTGGGTATAATTTGCATTTTTCCGAAATGTCATTTGTCATAATTTGCGACAGACTTCATTTGCATTTATCTAAATTATCATTTGACATAATTTTCATTCTTCCGAATAGGAACGTAACGTAAAATTTATTTACACAAATGTCACTAATCGCCATTTAGAGTAGTCAAGTTAGACATTAAAAATGAAACTGCTCAGAACCCGGCAACCTTCAACGGATTTTTTATGAAACCTTCTGCATTGGGTTTCTTAGAGCTTAGAGTACGTACTAAAAAGTTAGAAAATCAAACATCTTTGCTATTTTAAAAATCAAATTTTTTTCAAAAGATTCAAAAAAATATATTAGTAGTTAAATAACTTGAAGAAATTAAGTCTTAGAGCCACAAAAATACTGTTTATGTGGAGTTTGAGATTGTGGATTATGAATGTAAGGTCGAAAAATTAAAAATGGCGGACTACATTTTTTAAACATTCATAGACCTTTTTGCAGAAAAAATATTAAAGTGTTCATGTTTGGCATACGTATTCCGTGAAGCATTGTAAATTGATATAAAATGAGTTTGATTTGAGATGCAGGGTTTAAATATCCTTGAATAGAGTAGGTAAACCAACCCACAAAAATGTTTTGTAACGCTTATTTTGGAAAGAGTGCTTCGGAAAAAATGCAGTAGTAGAGAAAAATGGTATCTAGAATTTACAATTAGAACAATGATGTACATTTTTCCATATTTTCCGAGTAATCCACCCTGGGCTAATATCTCGAAATCAGGTCGTTTCTCGAATAAAATGTTTGAAACTGAAATTTTAGAACGAAAAATTCGCTACAATTTTAGTTGTGGAAATTTTCATCGAGAATTGACGCCATTTTGAGATATGAGCTACGAAACAAGCGTGCTATCCACGCGGTAAAACTCACCCTTCACTCCGAGGGTGGATTATTCAGAAAATATGGCCCGTCTCTATTCAATATGAGTCTAGCTGTTGACAGTGCTATCTATGAGTCTATATGCGCTATGCTGTCAGCAGATAGATTCATATTGAATGGAAGCGTCGATTTATCTTTCCCTCAAATAAATTTCGGTTTAATAAACATTAGGAAAAAAAGAATTTGGGGAATATTGATGCGCCACTATAAAGAATATTTTCCACAATTAGATCATTACTATGCACTACGGTCGGAAATTGTCAGTACGGCCAGCACAAGTACTATTAAGAATCACTGCTGACTAGAAAAAATATTAAATATTTAGGGACGCTCTGCGAAATACTTAGACCCATACGTATCTCCTTTCTTTACTGCAGATTAGAACTTCTCATATAGTACAAGAAGTCAACTACAATTGATAAGAAATTAGAGCAGAAAATAATTAGACAAGTTTCAAGTTCGAACTCTAAAAAAATTCTTTCTAGCTGCTTGCTAAAACCGGCATGCTCCCGTACATATCTTTTAGAGAGATCCTGTCACTTCAAACGATATTCATAGATCACCTTATTATCAAATTGTATACGAATATAACGCATTACATTCGAAACAACATCACATTTTTTTTATCACACATCGTTAGGAAGCACCTGCCTAAACTCGCGGTAATCACGTATGTCCATTTTTACAATTTATAAGACACACCTATCACTCATATATCGCAGCATACGTATATCTACATGCACACACGGCATATACACACGCATACTAGCCACGCATACAAAAAAGCATACTAGACACGCATACTAGGCAGGTAAGCACGCATACTAGACACGCACATGTTGGCATCAAGGCGGTGATTCGCTGTGTGATTCCGATATTTAATTTATTTCCTCTTTTTTTTACTTATTTAATTACTTACAGCAGTTGTAGAGCCTTTATACAGATACTTCTTCAATCTGTCCTCAGAGTTTCGGAAGATTCTACTCAAAATGTAAAGTTTAAAAACTAATTGAATTAGAAATGATTCCAATTATGAAGAAAAAGTGTAATTTATCTGCTCTTTTACATAAAAAGATTATATTGCTTCAAGCAACTATAACTGTATGACGGAAAACAAAAACAGCTGAACTCGCGTCTGAATGCTATATCGAAGGTTCAATGCAGGATTAAATTTAAAAAATTTTAATTCAGATTTTGGTGTTACCGTCCAAAATCTAAACAAGTACTTGCATTAAAAATAATCCCAAATAAAGGAAAAGAAAATGGAGGCTACTTCAAAATCTTCTTCCTACTTTTCTGTCTTCTCTTTCTTTATTTTCATCTTTTTGAATCTTTTAAATTAACATATTTACAAAAAAAAAATTAACAAAAAATATATTATCAGAAGCCATGAGGAATACAAGAACATGAGTACTATCAGCTTTATTTTTTAAATATATTGTTAATGGAGTTAAATAAACGTCAGAATTTGGGAAGTTTTTAAATATTTTTATTTTAAAAGTGAAAAAAGATGAAAAGAAAGAAAAGCAAGAGAGAAACAAGCAGGACAGGGATTTGGGGGCCCCATTCTTTTTCATATTTCCTTCTTCTGAAAATTTGGATTTTTGCATAAATCTTTTTTGAATGATTTGAAAGATTAGGAAATTTCGCGTCGATTAAGCCTACACTGAAATTGTTTTAATGCATGAATACAAAAATATATAGCTTCAAAGTCAACGTTTTCATACAAAATAAAAATTTTGAAATCTTGAGTTCAAATCTTTGCCAAATCTGGAAAAGTGTTCGTAAAAATTTAGAAAAATTGTACCATCACAGCAATAGAATATACCGGGATATCCCATTCGATCCCATTTATCTTCCAGGTTGTTCCAGTGATATTCCAGGGATAACCCGTCGGATATCCTGCAAGGGAGAAATTGGGATATATCGGGGATATCCCTAGGATATCCGGGATGTCTGTGGGACGATTTTGGGATATTCAAATGTGTCAAGTAGGTTATTGAAATTTTTGTATGCCCTACTTGGAATATTTGACTATACCAGAAACATCCCATAGACATCCCGGATATCCTGGGGATATCCCAATTTCCGCCTTGCAGGATATCCGATAGGTTATCCCTGGGCTATCCTTGGGACAACCTGGGAGAGAAATGGGATATCCCGGTATATCCTATTGCTGTGAGGGTAAAATCAAGAGTAAATCCTACTCTTTAAATCTATATCAAGAGCACGATTAAATATTATATCATTTTGGAGTATTCATAACCAATATTCACTCGTGCAATAGAAACTTTTGGGAGCCAAAAGTCCGGGATTCGTCGTTAACTCTAATTTTTTATAAGGTGCAGCGTCAGATTCACGAAGAAATAATAAGAAGACCGAACTGTCATGGCAAACTTTTTCGAATCCGACGGGTGCAACGGCACTTTTATAACGCACTCCTTTGATTACCGCAACAGGCGCGGATCCAGGGGGGGAGGGCACAGAGGCTTACCCCCCCCCCCAAGCCCAGGCCCAAATTTTTCAAATAAGATAATTGAAGTAAACTATATGCAATACTGGAAAGCAAATTTCCTCCTTGAATACGGTTCTAGAGAAGGCATCAATTCTCAGCTTCTACTTGTCAAATTTAGTGTCCATTTTATATCACGTTGTTAAGTACATATACTCTGGTAACGTATATCAATGTACAATGTAATTCTCGCAGCCAATCAGGGTCTCGAATTCTGTCATGGATGCAAAAGACATAATATAATTATGAATAGCCATTTAAGGTGAACATAGAGTGAACTCAGCTGATGGTGAGATTTGCGAGTACTGTGTTTACGTTTTGCGAGTTAGACTTTTACGATTGTATTGGTCAGAATAGCTAAGGTTTAAAAACTTAAAATATTGTTAATGAAATGTAAGGATCATAGAAAGCATCAATAATGGCATGTCTTTTATTTCAACGTTTTGGCTATTTTAATGCGACTTTAGTTTTTTAGTAATTTTTGTACTGAATTACAGTGGAAGGTATGCTTTCTTTCGAATATACTTCCGATTAGCTCATATTTAAATGAATGCTTGCGTCATTACACAAACATTGATTTGATGTTTTTTAAAAATAATTGAAGAATAATATGGAGTTAAATGTATTTATTTCTGAAACAGAAAAAATGATACATTTTTTCAAGTTTCGTCATTCTTGGCCTTGTTATAAAAAGAAAATATTTGCCTTTATGTAAAAGTCTGAAAATACCTTTAAAAAGAAGTTAAAAACTGATTTGATAATAATTAATACAAATTTTGATTCGTTAAAACGATTACTTCGAAAAAAATTTGTTTAAGAACGAGAAAAAATCTGCCTCAGCCTGTATTTGAACCGGGAATATGAATATCAAGAGAGTGTAAATAGATGCCTAGTTTTTGCTGTTTGAAAATAATCTTTTTATAGTTTATGCTTGACTTCGAAAATGTTATGAATACAAAACGCAGCTTGTTAATATAAAAATATGGTTTCTATTCAAACATTTTGTAATTATGTTTATAACATTCATGTTTATTACATTTATATAATTTATAATAAAAATTCAAAGCGAAGAAATAACTTTAAAATTATTATTAATCTCTCCCTTGAGAGTGGAGGGGAAAGGGGAATTATTGGATGCCCCACCCTTCCAAAGCCTGTTTCATGATCCGCACCTGTACCGAAATCTTGTGTAACTTAGTAATTCACTTCACTAAAAGTATTAGTTATATTATACACCATTTACACACTCATAGTACTCGACAGCTTGCAAATTTTTTTCCAGTTGGAAAAGAAAACAAACTCGCATAACCTGATAGACATACTTCATTTTCAAAAGCTGTCACACTCGCACTTTTCAATGCGTGAGAGGACACGTCGCGCTTGCGTATTCAATAAAGAGTGATTACTACTTACAGGCCTGGCACTTACGGTGCCGTTGCTCCTGCCAAATTGCATGCACGAAGATCGGTCGCCTTATTATTTCTTCGTGGTCTGATTCCATTACAAAGACAATTCGTCAGACGTCTTCTAACAAATGAAGGTTAACTTTTGGCTTCCCAAAAATGTCTATTGCATCAGTAAATATTTTTTATAAATACTCAGCAATTACATAATACTCAATCCTCCTCTCAATTTAGATTTAAAGAGTAGGATTTACTATTGATTCGATAATTTTTCCTAATTGTTAAAAACACTTTTCTGGATTTAGCAAACAGTTAAACTCAAGTTTTCAAAATGTTCATTTGACCGAAGGAAAGCTTTTTACTTTGAAACTAAATATTATTTGACTCGTTTATTAAAATAATTTCAACGTGGCTGATTCGACGCGAATTTTTCTAATCTTTCAATTGATGCTACTTACAAGGTCGTAGATTTAGTTTCTACACAGATATTCCTCTTTAAAGTGAAGTATGAATTTTCAAACGGTCACAGGAAATGTATGCAAACTTTTTGTCGGTAGTGTATGTTATAAAAAAATGCGAATAACAGTTACCCGGTTCAAATATTTGCTATAGAATAAATGCCGGCTAATGGCCGACAACAATGAATAATTATTCAAATACTCTTCATTAATAAATTCACTATTCAGGTAGTTTTTATGTACAAACTTCGTTCTTACATAATCAACGGTGGGCTCAGTAGTACGTATCAATGTATAGTCAGCCAGATGTAAATGAAGTAGTACAGGTAAATATTTATTCAGATTACTTGAAATTTATAATGGACTTTATAATACAAACAAAGGATATCTATATATCTAAATATAATGGACAAATAAAGTCTCCCAAATTTTCGAATCGTTGTCATTTTTCTGGACTATTTTGAAGTGACAGTACTATGTGTACTGAAAATATGCCGCTGTTTATAACGAAATTTCGGTACAAATCATTCCTTTTCCAGGTCCCGCTATTCGTACCACAAAAAAAGTTTATTTCTACCGAAATTTCGGTACGTAGCCACTGCTTTCACAAATTATAAAAATGATTTTATATAACACATACATGAATATGACCATTTTTCATGCCTGTGGAGCGAACTTTAAGTTACCATTTTTCTATGTGACATTTCGCAAGGTAAGGGCCCTCTTTGTCGATAGTAGTTTAGGGGATATTCGCGTTTTTGGGAACAAACGTCAATAGTATCTATTTTAAGGTTTCTATGGGTAATCGTACACTGTAAAAAATTTCGGGAATATTCTCCACTTTTTAGTGGGGAAAAATCCACATTTTCTTTGGGGAAAATCATTTTTCCCAAGATTTGTGAAAATTTCCCTAAAAGTTCTTATAATCCATTTAAAAAATGGGGAAAGTTCCGTACAATTCAGAAAATTAGGTAATACCTACCATTTTTGGGGAAATTTCCCGAAACATATGGTAATTCATACCAAAGTTTGAAAATATTCCCTACAATTCGGAGAATTGAATGATTCCTGCTGAATACAGGGAATCAATCCAAAAATAATTTTTGATTTCAACGTAAATTGGTTAAATTTTCTAAAAACTCTTGAAGTATTATCGTATGTTAAGAAATATATTTTGCTTTAAAATATTTGATAAACTAGCACAATATTTTGAATAATGTTACACATTTTTTTGGAAAACAGATTTAATAATGTTATAGTCATCTCAAAGACTTCTTCCCGTAGTTATCGTAGAAGATTATAGAAAATTGTGGATTTTTTAACAGTTCGGCATAGAAAACTTCAAATTTTCATAAATTTCTTTCGATTTTTAATGAATAATTATTAAGTTGATGATTTTGTATGAAAAATAAAATTGTTCTAGAAATAATAATCAAAATCTACCAAAAAAGTTTTTGATTAATCAGTGAAGTGTAGTATAGTATGCACCGCGATACAGTTTCTTGCCGGTCTGAGCTCGTAGTTTATAAGAAATTCGTCAGGGTGCGCCATGCCACCTCTCTCGAAATAGAAATGACGCGTCGAGTGTTTGAGAAAGCATTCGACGCGAATAACATAAGGAATATTTCCCATCAAATATTGGGAAAAATTCACCACTTTGTGGTTAATATTCCAGAAAAGTTTAGGGAGATTTCTCTATATAATGAGTGTCAATATTCACAAATTTTTAAGCGATGTTCCATAAATTTTGGGAAATGTTCCCTACATAAATGCCGAGAAAATTGCCGACATTTTAGGTATTATTTCACAATAGCATAGGGAACTTTCCTCATCAAATCTTGGAAAAAACGCACCACTTATTGGTTATTATTCCACACGAATGTTTGGGGAATTTTCCCTACTAAACTTTGGGGAAAATTCCACAAAATGTGTGGAAATGAGCGTCAGCACAATTTTGGGGAAAATCCTTCCAGAAATTTTGTATAGTGTACTTCAATCTACAGTGACATTATACTTATGTCCCGGAAGTAAACAGAAGTGGATACGTTTTATATTTGAAGAAAATATATAACACGTGCGCTCATGGCCCTTCCTTGATTTAGATGCGTTTTCTCGAAAAGCTTGTTTTCGAAGTTTCAACTTTAAAGGTTCCCCGGTGTCCTGTTTTTCAACATAGCAGGTTCTTTCTGGACCCAAAATATCGGGAATTGATCCTGCTGTATGCCCCTATGCGTAACTCCATACATACAAAGTGAACCCTTTCCTTGCGGAACGTCACAGATAATCTGTGGAATCATAGGTATATAATGCACATTACATATCAATGATATCGTATTAGAATTGTTATGAATAATTTTTGTATTGGCATTAGGGTCTTATGAATATATTTAATTAAAAAACGTGCATTTCATCAAAGTTAAATTGGCAGACGTTTTGTTTGTATAATTTAACTATTCTATTTTTGGTAAAAAATTGATCCTTTCAATTAAGAAATTTAACTTTAATTCCATTTATGGTAAAAAATGGATTTTTTTTTAACTTTTTGGTTGAATTTTTCTTGTATTTTGTTAAAAATTCGTCTTTTTGGCTCGAAAATTCAACACTTTGGATATTTTGCAGAAATTTTTTTTTTTTTCATTGAAAATTAATTTGTTGTAATCAAAATTCAACGTTAATTCCATTTATGGTAAAAATTGATATTATTTAGTTAAAAATTCAACTTTTTGTGTGAATTTTTTTGTATTTTGTTAAAAATTTGTCTTTTTTGGTAGAAAATCAATCTTCTTAGTTGACAATTAAACTATTTTGTTTAAAGTTTATGTATTTTTTTTGAAAAATCGTATTTTTGGTAGAAGAATAAAATTCTTGGTTGAAAATTAATTCTTTTTTGTTAACAATTGAACTGTTTTGTAGAAGGATCTTTCTTTTTGGCTAAAAAGTTCAACGTTTTGGATGAAATTTTATTTCTATATTGACTGAAAAATTTTGTTTTATTGAAAATTCAACTCTTGTTGGAAAATCGTTTTTTTAAATTGTAAATTATTTTCTTTGGGTAGAAGTGTTATCTTTTTTGGTTAGAAATTAATAAATGGGTTTGGTTGAAAAGGAAAACCAACCGTAAATAATTTAAGAAATTGTTAAGATCATAATTGTTTTTTTAAATTAAGTTACTTGAATATTTTTGTTTTTTCTTGCGCTTTAGACAAAAGGCGTATTTTTCATTAATTTTAATTTGCAAAAGCTGATTCGATTTCTTGAAATTATTTTATTTAGAAATAATGCGTAGATTTATTTTTAGTCAGTAGTTTTTTTAATCAAACAATTTGCTAAATAATATTTAATAAAAACGTGACACATCGAATTGTGAAAAACCTTTCAAGGAATAGAATAAACGTTCGTAAATTAAAATTGAATGAAAATTAGGAATTTTTCCTAAAGTGTAAGAAAAAAGACAAATATGCAAATACCTACACTTAAATAATAAATTATTATTATTACTCTTCCAACATTTGTTGCCATAATTAATGGGCCTTTTTTGTCGATTTTATCAATGAAGATGCTTTCAACATCTATATTTCTGGAAACCAAAATTTTCTCTCTTGATTTTGGGACTGATTAGAAAACTGTACTGAAATTTTTTATTATCAATTGAGGAGAACGTATCTTGTTCAATTAGCACCTGCTCTGATGATTTTTTCGCAAAACGCAAGAGTTGGATAAAAATTAATTGCGGTCGCGGAATTGTCTTTTCAGGAAATCTCGTAGAATTTGTTGGTGTTGCAGGTCGTTGAAATGCGCGTAGTTGTACGTAAAAAGAGACTTTCACAAAGTCCAACTAGTCATCGGAAAAATAAAACTGCTTGCAGGTTTACCTTCTCATCATTCCAAGTAGACAACATTATCAATATCAGAGATCAATAAAAACACATTGTTTTTTAATTCTGAGAAATCGATAATCATTTATAGTCAGAATTTTATGTATTCTTTCTTCAGCTTTGATGAAGGGAACATTAATAACAGGGTATAAAATTTGTCAAATTTCAGGCCTCGGACTAACCACACTATTTACACTTTTTTACACTTTTTTTTAATGATGCCACTATTTTAGTACTATTTCGAAAAAAATACACTAAAGACACTATTTTCTTACAATTGTCTGCTAATGTCACTATTTCTTTAAAAATATTTTTCATCTTATTTGCAAATTGGTTACAAATTGTCTCAATGGCTGATTAGGGGCTGTCCAAAATGATGAGCTTTTAACAAAACAACTGAATTTGCAACCAGATAGTTACATTTTTAACCAAAAACATGAATTCTCAACAAATTACATAAATTTTCCACAAAGCACTTGAATTTTCTACCAAATTCTTGAATTTTCAAGCAAATAGTTGAATTTTCAATTTAAAAAGATTCTTTTTGAACGAAGAATGGAATAGTTACGTTTTCAGTTAAAAACATAAACTTTCAGTCAAAAAAAAAAGAATTTATAAAAAAATAGTTGAGTTTCCAACGAAAAGGTGAATTTTGAACCAAGAAGATTAATTTTCTACCAAAAAAGAAAAATTTTCAACATAGTGCATAAATTTTAACTAAAAAAGATTGATTTTCAACAAAATAGTTAAATTTTCAATCAAAGAGATGAATTTTAAACAAAACGGAGAATAGTTACATTTTCAGTTTGAAACTAATTTTCCACCCCTAGGCAAAAACGAATCTGTAAAAAAAATACTTGAATTTTCAAATAAAAAGATGTATCTTCAGTTCAAAAAAAAATTTTCAACCCCTAGGCAAAAACCAATTTATAAAAAAAAACACTTGAATTGTCAATCAAAAAGATATATTTTCAACTAAGAAAATTAATTTTCTACCAAAAAAGGCCAATGTTCAACAAAATATATGAATTATTAGCCAAAAAATTAATTTTCGGCAAAGTAGTTGAATTTTCAAGAAAATAGTTCAATTTTTAATTCCTGAGCAAAAATGTAAAAAATTGTTATTTCAACCGAAACCGATTTTAATTTCAAATCAAAAACAGTTTAAGTCAACCAGAAAGACGTATTTTCAACAAGATGTTCAATAAAAAAAATTAATTTTAACCAAAAAACCGAATTTTTAACAAAATAATTAAATTTTTAACCAAAGAGATGATTTTTCTACTACAGTGATGCATCTCCAATTAATAAATAAATTTTCAACAATGCATATAGTTTAACTTTCAACCAAGTAGTTGAATTTTCACCCAAGAAGATTAATTTTCTACAAACAAGTTTTGTTAACAAAATACATGAATTTTCATGTTGAATTTTCAAATAAAAATGTCAAATTTCTAATAAAAGATGTAATCGTTAAATTTCAGTTTGTAAAATTAGTATTGAACCAAAAAAAATGCATTTTCAACAAAATAGATCAACATTTCACCAAAAGAGTTCCATTTTCAAAAGAAAAAACAAAAACAAAAACGATTAATTTTGAGGGAAGAGGTTTCGAAGAAAATATCATACATCACTCGTAGGGTTACACACGTCTTCATGTGGAATTCAATGTTCGGAAGGACAACCTAAAAACCCATGGCCGAAGATGATTAATTTTCTGCCAAAAAACACGAATTTTAACAAAATACATGAATTTTCATCCAAATAGTTGAATTTTCAAGTAAAAATGTTAAATTTATAATAAAAAATGAAATGGTTAAATAACAGTTTGAAAATTAGTATTCAACAAAAAAAAACGAATTTTCAACAAAATAGTTCAGTTCTTCACCAAAATAGTTCATTTTTCAAACAAAAAGATTAATTTTCAAGGAAGATGTTTCGAATAAAATATCGTACATCACTCGTAAGGTTACACACGTCTTCACGTGGTGTTCAATGTTCGCAAGAACAACTTGAAAACCCATGTCCGAAGAAGATTAATTTTCTACCAACAATCATTTTAACAAAGTATGTGAATTTTCATCCAAATAGTTGCATTTTCAACTAAAAATGTTAAATTTATAATAAAAAATGAAATTGTTAAATTGTAGTTTAAAAAATTAGTATTGAACCAAGAAAAAACTAATTTTCAACAAAAGAGTTCAGTTTTTCACCAAAAGAGTTCAATTAAAAAAAAAAAAGAACGATTTATTTTGCGGGAAGAGGTTTCGAAGAAAATATCATACATCACTCGTAGGGTTACACACGTCTTCAC
>JAABKJ010004313.1:0-24550 GCA_011634705.1 Andricus grossulariae
ATTGTTCAATAAATTTGATTTCATCAATTTTGAATGTGAAGTCGAAATTTTGATTACCCTAATCCGGAAACAGCATGGTTTCCCTTTGGATGGTATGCTATTTGCTATCCGGAAGAATCCTGAACCATCCAGATCTAAAGAGATACCCCAAGAAGAAATTTAGACGTTTATCAATAACTGGAATAACTAAACCTATGAGAAATTTCTCCTTAATTCTACTGCTGAGTGACAACCTACTCCAAACCTTCTGGAAATCCATTTTAAGGTTTTTGTAAAACCTTTACTCAAAAATTTCTTTCTTTTGGCGAGAAAATGATCCAAAATTTTTGCCAGATTTAAAAAAAAAAAAAGAAATTTTGGCGTAACATAGCACCCTGATAAAAAATTTGTATGTAGTGTTGAAGATGAAATGGTTAAAATTGTAGAAATAAAAACTGTTGAACATTAAAAAATTGATGTTTTGATATAAAAACTTCAATTGAAAATCTTAAAAAAACATTACAAAAATATTGCACCGCCTACACAGTGCATAGTCCTGGTTTTCTCGGTAGGTTCAGATCTCGCTTCCGTGAAAAACAGTAGGTTCAAGTGCAGAATTATGTATTGCAATTTTACCTTCATTTGCTATATTTTTACTTGTAGCAATGGCTTATACACTGCCAGTAACCTCCCTACCCTCGTTTATACGCCTGGATATCACTCCATTGATCTTTTCCGCTGTAGTAAATAAATTTCCAAGATTTCACGTATATATGAACTTGTTCTATCCTCTTATCGTCTAAGGCAATGATGCATACTATTTTGTCACACTTACCTTCAAATATCATAATTTTTGTTTACCTTATCATCTGCAGACGCTATCCCACGCACCTTCACTGCCTTGAGATCCACATCTTCTTTGTCAAACAGGGCTATTCTTAGTTAGTTTTCCATGGATACAATAAACAGCTACGAGGACATAATTTATCCTTGGCTAACACATTGCCTCATACCAAATAACCAAACCAGTCACACAGTTGTCCATTCACCCATACTCTCTCTACCCACATATATGACATTCATAGCTCTTAGGAGCCATACATTGACTCCATACTATACTATGTATTTTAACGTTTCTGATCTTGTCCACATAATTGGTTTCTATTTTAATTCTCTCGTCATTGCCAAGATCTGTAACATCGAGCTTTCATAGGTACGCTTGCTTCTTCTTGTTAACGGCTACGCTGATTTCCTCATGCTAACAATCATCACATGTCACGCACTTCATTTTTTCTTTTAATAATGGTTTTCTTTTATCTTATTTCGAAATCCTATTCGCGCATCTGGTTTTCGCAAATTTTCTATCTTGATTCGCGCCTGTAGCTTCTTTTCAGTTCTCTTGCTTCTCCATTCTTGACCTAAGTTCATTTTTGAAACTGCAAAGTGCGCAAAATTCTCAGAATTCTGGAAATTTCACGAATTCAGAGAATTACGCTTATTCAAAGATTTTAGATAATAAAAGGAATTTTGTGAATCAATGGAATATAAAGGATTTCCAAATATTTCAAGGTAATTAGGGAATTTACCCGAATTCAAGGAATTTATATAATTCAGAGAATTTTGAGAAACTTGAAAGAATTCAAAAGGATTGAAGGAGTTTAAAAGCATTCAAAGCAATTCAATAGAATGTAAAAGGATAAATTGAATTTGGGGCATGCAAAAGAATTCAGAGGAACAAAATATCTGAAATTACTAATTTAATACTGTCACATCGTCAGCCCAATTTTGTATCGTTATTAGACAAAATTTTAAGAATATACCACATTTTTTCGTCTAGGTTAATTTTTCAAATAAGAATGTTGTGAAAAATAAGGAACATTTCACAGTCAATACAATAAGCAATAAATTGTTGGCAAATTAAACTAGAGAAAGGAATTATTTGTACATTATAGATCATAATCATCCACTTTAGTTGTTATGTATCCTATAGGTCAAAAAATTTACCAATTCTCTTCAAAAATTTCAGAAGAATTCTAGAAAGTTACAAGAATTCGAAAAAAATTTAAGGAGCATTTTAAACAGCTCAAAATAATAAGAAAGAATACAATGAACTCATTATAATGAAAAAATAATTCAGGAAATATACGACATTTAAGGATTGCATAGAAATTAAGGAATCTGCCAATATAAATATGCTCCAAATATAAGACTATTGATTTTAAAGAAAAAAATACAAATGTTCATTTCTACTTTTTTTTATAATAAATTCAGAAGGTGAAGACTCTAATCCTGCTTTAAAGTAAAAAATTGTAATTGTAAGAGATTTGACTCTTTAAACTCCTATATATTTATTTTAAAAATATTAGTATCTTATATAATGATAATATCGATAATCCGATTTAGACGAGGGTTTGATCATGTACTGAAGTTATCTTTAATTGAAACATAAGCATCGTTAGAAATTATTTACAAAAGCGAATATTATGCTTTCTATTTTATGGGTATAAGTTAAAATTCTTATTCACTTTCAATTTTGTGAGGCTTAATTTTTTTCCATGTAGGCAACAGATTTACATAAAACCTGAAACATCAACTTAATTCCGATGTAAATTTAAAGAATTTAGTAACTAATTCTTTTTCCTTAAAACTGACTCTTATGAAATGTAAATATCTCAGAAAGACAAGCTTAGTGTCAACAATCTGTGAGATAACAGCTATAGGATATCATATAAGCTACTGAAGCACTATAATATATGCATTAGTTACATTGTTATTCGAGTTCTTCATTAATATAATAACCCGATTTTCCTTTGGTTATAAAATATGAGGATTATTCGTACTCTCGTGTTATCATTGGTGGTTACCTTCAAATCTATTGGTGAGTATAATAATATAATATATTTATAATTTTAGGTACATTTTTTTAACATATCGGCAAATTTGAATTATTGCGATATATTCTGAAGTCTATCCCTATAGTCATTTTTATTCAAACTTTATTTGAGTTTGTCCTAAATAAGTAGGAATTTGATCTGATTTATTCCGGTAGAATTCAGAATGTGTGTAATACCATATTCTGTGCACGTGGATGTGTAAGTTTGGCATTTTATCAGAAATTGAGCATGTCCTTTGCTCAGTTGATTCCCGGAGGTTTTGGTCGTCGTGCCAACGCCTTCCCTTTATACTTCGTGTGCAAAATAAATCAGATTCGAGAAAGGTAACTTTTAAATAGGGACTGGTCGCACTCCCGCGGTTACTTGGAAGATCCTTCATTATACATGAACTTTCGAATGCAACAGGTGTAAATGATACATCTTCCTCGCGAAAGTTGAGTTCCAAATGAAGGTTGCGAGCACGCCACCTATTTTTCTCAAGCTTAATTATGCACAACAGCTTCTGAGTACACCAGGTGTGAAAAATACATCTCCAGTGAAAAAGTTAAATTTTTAAATGCAGATTTGCCTCATCCCAACTTTTTTCCTATGAGCCTTCATTGCGCAACAACTGCCAAGTACACCAGGTCTGAACACTAAATCCTCTTCAAGAAAGTTGAGTTCTGAAAAAATATTGGTCTCACGCTAATGGTTATTGCGCCGTAACCATTAGGGTGAGACCAATCTGGAACATTCCAATGTAAGGTTCGGAGATTTCTGAAAAATATACCAGGAAGGTTCCCGGAGTTAGATAAATGTCCGCGTATCAAAGAAGATAACCAAGGAAGGCTCCGGAAATTTTTGTCAAAAAATTCCGCATCATAATAATTGAATTTATATGATACGAAAATTTATCGCGAACATCCCGCGAAGGCACCTGGCAGTAGGTAATTGTCCGTGAATCAAGAAAAGCTCCGGGAATGTTCGTGGAAAATATTCGCATTTAATAAATTTTGATAATATAATTAATAAAATTCCTCACGAGCATTCCCGGATCCTTTCTTGTGAATCTTCCTGGATATGCGAACATTTACCTTCTTCCGGGAACCTTGCTGGAACATTTCTTGGAATTCTCTGAACCTTACATTGGAATATTCCAGGAATGTTCAGGAAGAGCTTTGAGCTATACGTGTGGGACAAACCGTCATCTCACGACATCTTCCAAGTGCATCAGTTGAAGAAAAGACGTGTTCATTTTTCTTTAAGAATTTGAGCTCTGAATAGCTATTGTTCACACTCCGACATTTACTTGGTTACTTGAACCCATACAGTCCAATTTCGTCCCAAATAGAACAAAAATTTAACTAGAAAATTATTCAATAACATAATTCATATTTTAAATGTATGTTTGTTGCCTGAGTCTTCTACTAGGTATTGCATACTAACATTATCAAGTAAGTTACAAGTAATACTTTAACAATATCGATAATTTTACTAATGCACTTTAAATTAATAAGGTTTTCTTCTAATTCAAGCTTTTTGGCGCACTCACTTGATGCCTTGCGTCTTTCGTTCAATCTATTTAGGCAATATAATGTGAACAATCTTAACTAGAGTCTCACATTTCGTTCATTTTTATTACAAAAACATAGTTCACTACGTATGGGTGGAGATTCAAACAAACTATTTTATAACAGATATTTTAGTATGAATAATAGTTTTAACTCAGGGTTCTTTGACATTTTTAGCTTTTGAAATTCTAGAACGATTTTTTTAATGTAGGAAATGAAAAGAAGTGACCACTATCTTGATCGCCGAATAATAAACTGAAAGGAGGTATTTCGGGTTCCAATCGTGTGGAAAGCTACTTATCTTGCACACGAAAGCGTTTTATTTGCAGCCATCTATGATAAAGAAATATGTAATATTCTGTTTCTTGTTCTTGTAGACTTGAGTTTCCAATTCGAATGTTTACCAAATGGCGACCCTATTCCTGGTGTTTCCCATGCTGGAAATTCTTCTTTTGAAACGTGGTTTCTTCCTGCCGAGCCTACTCTTCGTGCCAGGTCCAGATCTCCTCTTGACAAGCTACCTCCCCAGGCCGAACCTCCCCTTCGTCCCAGGTCCAAGTCTCCTCCTGCCGAGCGTCTTTCTTCTCTCGGACTTGAAGATATTCGTCTCATTCCGCACAATAATCCGCACCGGCATTATGAAATTCGAAAATACACTTTTCCTGCAGATAAACGAATTCGATTGCGCGGATTCGGATATAACGCTCTCAAGCCCATGCCAACCAAAGAACGAAAAGTTCTAACAACATCCACTGGCGACGTCCATGCAATATTGGAGGGTAACACACATCTTCGTGGAATATATGCATCAAAAAGTCCCTGTGAAACACGGGTCAAAATAAACATGTACAGCGGCGTGGTTAAAAATATGACCTCATTAGAAATCAAGGATACTCCCTTAGGCACCCGCAAGCTAATAGCGAACATATTTAGAAAAGTTAATGTAAAAGACATTCCTCCACATCATTAATTTAATTTAGAGAAATGTAAAATTTGAATATAATATTGTTTGTGATCCAAAGTAGGATCAAAATTTTAGAGGTAATGTGTCATGGCATATTCATTGCAATTAAAGAGCTAATAATTTCCAGAAATTCAATTGTTCAATAAATGTGGTTTCATCAATTTTGAATGTGAAGTCGAAATTTCAATTAACCTCATCCGGAAACCGCATGGTTTCCCTCTTGATTGTATGTTATTTGCCATCCAAAAGAATCCTGAACCATCCAGATCTAAAGTGATACCTCAAGAAGAAATTGGAAAGTTTTTTTATCAACTCGAGTAACTCAACCTATGTGGAATTTCTCGTCAATCTTACTACTCAGTGAAAACCAACTACAATCCTTCTGGAAATCCGTTTAAAGGTTCTTGTAAAACTTTGACTTGAAAATTTCTTTCTTTTGCGAGCAAATGTTCCACCATTTTTTCCAGATTCATAAATAATATATTCAGAGATCACTATTGAGGTTCTCATGTCGAAAAATAGATTTTTTCAAGTTTTTAGATTTTGGTTTCATTACAGGTACTTCTTCATCAGGGTGCAATGTGATGCTCGAATTTTTTTTGTTATAAAAAAATGTATGGTGCGTTTTACACCCTTAGAGTTACGATTTTATCATAAAGTTGAGATTAACAGAACAAATTCAAAAGGTGAATTCTCGACGAAAACTATTTTTCAATTATAGGACAAGAATTGCTTACTGTCTTTAAATGAAAGAAATATTTGTCAGTAAGGTAAGTAATGCTTTCTGAATTTTTCATAATGAAAAAAACATTAGGGATGAATTTGATCTTTTAATCTCAACTTTATCAAAAAGTCGCAACTTTAAGTGCGTTAATACTGTTTCTATTGTTCTAACTTTTGCATAAAAACTATCACAGTTTGAAGGAAAAGCCCGGGCAAGCTGATGAGGCAAAACACATTTTTTCAAAATCAATCCAACACTTAAAATTAACAGAGAGTATAATTCAACTTAAACATACCATAAACTTTGCCGTGAACTCAAGCCTAAGAGAAATCTCTCTTACCTTATCCTCAAAGTCACAGACCTCGCAAGCACAACCAAAATGAACGGTACATCAGAGGCAACACCTTGCCACTCTCGAGAAGTCAGTCCTCGTCACTCTCAAACACTCAACAGAAAATCACCGGGTCAACAAATCAAGATCACATTACTTGGTCAACAAATTAACAGAACATCAACATCACGTACAGAGGATCCACCCCTTTCACATACCGCAGCTAGTCGCAATCTCGAAATTTCTCACGTCTGCAGGCCTCGAATCTCCGTTTCGTAGTCTATTAAGAGGTCAATCAGGTGGTTCCTCCCTTCCTCTAATACTCACGTCTCTACTTCGCCTCTGGCCAATGATCTACTTAGCGTTTTACCGCATACACTTCGCAGGAATTGCATATCAACCGCGTTATAATCCGTAAGCTCATGAAAAAAAATCGTGGGTATTTTAGAAAAGCCAATTTTTGAATATTTGGTTACATATAGGGTGTACATCAAGATAGCTTAGTCAGCCGGCCAGTGAGCATCCCCTTGCAGCATTTCGAAAAACTTAAGAAATTTAAGGATTTTTGAAATTTCTAATTTCTTTCGTAACCCGCGAATCGGAAGTTTGACTTGCGTTGCCTCTTGGGCAAAGCGAAAGTTGCCGATTCCTACCAATTTTCAGCTGGCGGGGTGAATGTTACTTTCGCCCCTAGAGGCGAAAGTGATACATCGCACGACTGAATTAAAGTGATGGGATTATTTGCGCGCGCATGTCTCATGTGTCTCTCCGAACTGCAGTAAAAGAGCGACGCACATAACCCCGCTTTCACTTCTGGCCACTAGTTCCGGCACTAAGCCAGCTGAACGGTATTTCCGTAAATTTCGTTGTAGATGCTATTCACACAAAAAATGTAAGGTTTCCTATAATGTTCAATTTCTTCACTTTTAAGACATATTGCGATGGTGTCTGACTGGTCGAGTTCTGGTACTGGACCGGCACAAATGTAGGGTCCAGGTGTTCTAACATCTAGCCGGCTGACTAAGCCATGTTGATGTACACCCTATATGTAACCGAATATTCAGAAATAAGCTGTCCTAAAATACTCACGATTTTTCTTACTGAACTATCGGATTTTGAACTTTACTTTAATTTATTTCTTGGTAGGTCCAGGTCTCTCTTTTGTAGAACACAGTGGGCTTAAGTGCAGAATTATATATTGCAATTTTATCCATTGATCTTTCCCTCTGTAGTAAATAAATTTCCAGGATACACGTATATGGTCGGCTTCGCACCAACAAGCAGAAGTTTAGTCCCACTCTCGTAGAACGGTTGGGAGGAGAGAAACTTTTGCCTCGGAAAGCGCGTGAAAGATGGGTTGCCTACTGATAAAATTCAGACATTCCAGCTGATCGAAACTGCCGGTGACTGATGACGGTAACTGCCTTTGATGAGCTACGTCACCGACAGTTTCCATCAGCTGGAGTACATCAGTTCTTTAAGTTGGCAACCCTTCTTTCACGCGCTCTCCGAGGCGAAGGTTTCTCTCCCACCAACAGTTCTACGCGCGTGAAACTAATGTTCCGCTCGTCGGTGTAAAGCCGACCAATATCAACTTGTTTCATCCTCTCATCGTCCGAAGCAATGATGCATACTATTTTGTCACACTTTCCTTCGAACGTCATAATTTTTGTTAACCTTATCATCTGCAGACGCTATTCCACGCACCTTCACTGTTCTGAGATCCGCACCTTCTTCGTCAAACAGGGCCATTCTTAGTTAATTTTCCATGAATAAAATAAACAGCTAAGAGGGCATAACGCATCCTTGGCCAACATATTGCCTCATATCAAGCCAGTCACACAGTCGTCCATTTAATCTTACATTCATTTTGCTACCTACATCTATTGCTTTCATTGCTTTTAGGAGCTATATATTGACTCCATACTCCTTCAGGTCTTCCCTAAGCCTAATTCTATCTTCCTTATCAAACGCTCTTTCGATGTCAAGAAATGCACAGATAACCTTTTTGTTTACCCTCAATCTTTTTCCGTGGTCTGTCTCAATTTTAATATCTTATCCACCCAGGATCTTCCTAGCATTATTCTACATTGGATTTCCAAGATTTGTCTCTATGTTATTTTCAATAACCCTACGAATGAGTATTTTTGAATATATTTTGCCTATGTTACTTACTAAGCTGATACCTTTTTAATTGATGCAGTTACATTTATCAACCTTGCCTATGTACATTGAAGCGATAATTGTCTTTTCCCAGTTATCTGGAACTTTTTCCACCTCGGTACATATATTTATCAACTCGCTCAGCCTTTTGGGTGGATAGTCGTCACCGCTTGCAGCATATCAGGAGTAATACTATTCACACCAGCAGATTAACTATTCTTTCAGTTCTTAATCATGTCCCTAATCTCAGAGACACAGATCCTTCCAACCGGGAGTTACAACGTATAGCCTTCTACTTCGCTGTTGCGCTGCTCCAGAACTTTAACTCCCAATACTTCCTTGAAAAACTATCTCAAAGCGTATTTGCTTCGTCTGTATCATGTCACATTTCACCCTAGGTATTACCATCGTCGACTATCTCTGTATTACTATTTCCTTCCTTTTTGCTCGTGACCCTTTTCCAATATGATTTCTTGTTTTCTTAAAAATCTGTTTGCATGTGTTCATCTTCTTCCGCTTTGATTTTCCCCTTGCTTTCTTTAACTAGTATTTTTACTCATTCGTTCTTGTCCCTATGATTGTTTTCTAGTTTATTTCGCTCGTCATTGCCAAAATCTGTAACATCAAGATTTCATTGGGCAGTGTCACGCACTTCATTTGCTCTCCTAATAATGGTTATTGTTTATCTTATCTCGAAATCCTAGTCGCGCTTTGAATGTTTTTACATTTTTCATCTTGATTCGCGCCTGCAGCGTCTTTTCAATACTCTTGCTTCTTCATTCTTGACGTAGATTCAATTTTTAAACTACGAGGTACGCAAGAACAAAGTTAATCATACTATGGCTTTTACCTCTGCAAAAAATTTACAAATGGATCATTTTACGCATAGTTTTAGTATTTGTAATGGACGGACTCTTTTTTAAGCATAAACTAATTGGGCTATCTCCGTTACTATTTATTTTCGGGTCTCCGGAATGATCTAGCACCCTACGTACCTTCGCGTTTGAATCCAACCCATCCATTCATATCTTCTAGTAGAATGATTCTTTCCCCTTTAATCCATTCGCAATTCGTACTAATCTACTTGTAACCCAGTGTAATTCTCAAATCTTATATGGAGTAATCCAGTTATTATCAGGAGTACTCCACTTGTAGTTCAGAGTCAATCATTAAATTCCGCCTAAAACACTAATTTTATTTCCTTAATTCCTTCGAGTCATCTCAATCCCTTTGCATTAATGCAAATATTCTCAAATTTTCTAAATTCCTTCAATTATTCTGTATTCTTTATATTATTTTAAAGTCCTTGGAATCCAAAAATTCTTTAGGATGTCGGAAATTCCACGAATTCAGACAATTACAATTATTTTAAGAATTCAGATTATATAGGGAGTTTCGTGTATCAATAAAATTCAAACGATTTCAAAATATCGCAAGGTAATTAGGGAATTTACACGAATTCAAGGACTTTATGTGATTC
This sequence comes from Andricus grossulariae, assembly GCA_011634705.1. Classification (NCBI taxonomy): domain Eukaryota; kingdom Metazoa; phylum Arthropoda; class Insecta; order Hymenoptera; family Cynipidae; genus Andricus; species Andricus grossulariae. Next base: position 10,086 of record JAABKJ010004313.1, read on the forward strand.
AGAGAATCTTAAGAAAGTTGAAAGAATTAAAAAGGATTTGTAGGAGTTCAGGAGCATTCAAAGCAGTTCAAAGGAATGGAAAAGAATACATTGAATCCGAAGGATGCAAAAGAATTCAGAGAAATAAAATATCTGAGATTATAATTTTCAATACTGTTACGTCGTCAGCTCAATTGTTGGCAAATCAAACGGGAAAAATGAATGAGTTGTACATTATAGAGCATAATCACCCATTTGCAAAGAAAACGATTCGCACGAGTATGCCATTCACGTATGCTGGGTTGAACTGTGCCGTTTCAGGGTTAGAGGAAGAGCTGTTGAGGTCAGGAGTGTCCGCATGTTGACAATTATTATTCTTGTAATATTTACGATAGATTTAATTTAAAACTTTTTACTACTCATTCAAATTAGTGAATTGATATACATCATAGTAATATTCTGACCTTAAAATGATGCCTGTTTATTGATAAATAGGTGGCTAATGAATATCCTCGTGAATTATGCGGAAACACAGCGATTGGACACAATATCTAAAAAGCAAATAACTGATATCTTTGCAAAAATTCATTCAACATTGTTTAAACTTTCGTAAACTGTGTGCATGATTGTTAGTCACTTCAACTAATGAGTGAAAATCATATCAAAAACGGTTGTTGGCCCCGGCCAATGATTACACGATTTTATAACTAATCACTGTGCTTCCAAAATCAGGAATCTATAACCTGATGTGGCCAAAGAGGTGCCCAATAACTGAATTTCACCAAATCACAGTGGCCAATCATACAATCATTGGCCTATGCTAATCGCTATGTCTTCATAGCCAATGATAGTGCTATTGACATTGTCAGTTACTTCTTTCAGTACAAATTGTCTCCTACTTTTAACGCTGAACTTACTATTGTAATTTGAATCTTTATAAAATTATTCATGCATATGTGTATTTTAGAATTTTGTTCGACGCTTATAGTGTTTTTTACTAGTTCTTGAACTGGGCAAATTCCTGGAATGGCCATTGATTGTACCGATTACCTCACAACTAAAGGGGTTTGGCCTAATCAGTTCCTAATATTAAGAAACTCAAATAAATAAAACCGGGTCTTGGAAATCCGTGCAAACGAAACAACATTGTATTTGAGTTTTACAATTTTCAAATGAAATTAATGATGCGGAAAAATATCGTATTCACTGACTTTTTTAAAAATCTTCGATATTGGGTGACGGGTGCTTAAGGGAGTATCTTCGAGTTCTTCTTGGGTCAAAGGTTTAACCACGCCGCTGTCTATGTTTATTTTGACCCGCATTTCAAAGGGACTTCTTGCATTATATATTCCACGAAGGTGTTTAGTACCCTCCAGTATTGCAACGACGTCGCCAGTGGATGTTGCTAAAACATTTCGTTCATTTGTTGGCATGGGCTTAAAGTTACAACGTCCAACATCGCGCATTTGAATTTCTGTGCTGGCAGGAAAAGTATATTTTCGAATTTCGTATTGCCGGTGCGGATTGCTGTGGGGAATGAGCCACATACGTCCAAGTACAACGCCAGAATCACGCCTGACAGAAGGAGACCTTGACCTGGCACGAAGAAGCGGCTGGACAGGAGCAGATGGTCTGGCAGGAGGAGACCTGGAGCCCACACGAAGAGAAAGCTCGAGGGAAGGAAGGCTCCTTTCAGGAGAAGAAGACGTTGCGAAACGAGGAACCCCAGTCATTGGGTCACTATCAGGTAAAGTGTTAAACTGTAAAGTAAACTCTGGAATAAGAAGAAACAGAAGATTACTTGTTTGTCTATAATAAATGTCTGCAAATAAAACGTATTTGTATGATAAAAAAATCAGCGATCGAAATAGTTGAGACTTTTTCCCAATTCTTACGTAAAAAAAAATCATTCTAGAATTTAAAAAACTGAAAATGCCAAACGATATTCTTTTCTTGGTTGAATTGAATGGAGGGACAATTTTCTTTGAAAAAACTCTGAGGTAAAAGTATTATTTAGACTCAAATGTGAAGCATCTAGTGAGCGCTCTAAATAGCTGGAACTTAAGAAAAAACTTTATTAACTTGGAATGCATTGGTAATAATTATTGACATTGTAACAATATTACTTGTGGTATACCTGATAATGTTAGCAGTACCTAGTTATATTAGTATTAATATCAAATTTAGTATATACAAATTAACAAAATAATAATAAATGAATAAACAAATAAGGGTTCATACATAAATTACGTAAGAAGTTTTTGTGTCATTTTTAACCCACTCTTCCCCTATTTGTGATACGTTTGAATTTTCTTCGACCCCCCCCCCCCAACGCCATCAAATCGAGCTGCGATTTCATAAACTTAGGGGAAACATACATATAAAATATAAATTATTTTTAATAAACAAACGTAATGTGTTTGGGTGAAAAATTAACTTTTTTGATGAAAATTTATATTGTTTATTTGAAAATTCAACTGTAGAAAATTCGTATTTTCATTCACCTTTTTTGTATTAAATTCGTTTTTTTTTTGCAAATTGATTTTTTTTTTCAATGGAAATTTAACTATTCTCTTTTTGGTTCAAAAACTGATGTTTTTAGTTAAAGAATTCAACTATAGCGTTGAAATTTTAGGTTATTGAAGATTCGTCATTTTGTTAGGAAATTTCTTTCTCGGTTGAAAATTGAATTATTTGGTTGAAAAAATATTTTTCTTGTAGAAAGCTTGCCTTTTATTTTTAGACGACTCTGAAGCTTATGGACTCAAACAAAGGGGAGTAGGTGGTTCAAAATTTTAGAAAAAAAATGTACCTAATTCATGCGCGGCCCCTAATATAGTTAAATAGTCTTGAAAATCTTGTTCGTAGGTATCAGGGAAGTGAGAGTGAGTACGGAATGGTAAGGGGGAAGTAGGAAAGGGTATAGTTAGTATGCGAGTGTGTGTGAGTAAACTTTGGTAAGCAGGGGCGAGAGGGGAGTGGCATTAGAAAAAATAGGATGGCAGTTAAATGGATTAATAGAGGAAGTGATGAGATGGTGAAGTGAGGAATAAGCGTATAGGAAGGGATAAGAGTAGGAGGCAGTAGTAAACTGAGGTTATGTAGGGCATGGTAATCAGAGAAAGTGAGGAAATAGAGGGGAGGGGCTGTACGGAAGTGAGGGAAATGGAGTGGAGTGGTGATAGGCGAAAGTAGAGGAATTAGTGGAGAAGGATATTTAAACGACTTAATCAAGGCCTTGATAGGTTACGAAATTCTCTTTTCTAGGTCCGCGACGACAACTTCGACTAATTTTTTAGGAAAAATGTATATTTGATAAAATGTTCCAATCCTCTGAACAAATTACATCCTATAATTCTTGATGCGTTCGGACTTTTTCCGCATCATTTTTTGTAGAATACCCGACCCTGATATTTTCGAGCAGGTCTTGGGTTTTGGAAATCCTTTTTTGTAGGCGCATCTCGCCTCCTCGGATTAACTTTAAGGTTTGACAGCCCCGAGCAGTGGTCCGTCCATCGTACTTCTTTCCAATGGGAGATGTGAGCGAAAGTGTTGGGTGGGTACCAGGATAAGGGCGGGGACGTGGAGGGTAGAAAAGTAGGGGGCTTGCGAGAAGAGAAAGTAAGGTAAGGAAGGGGAGAAGATGATGGGAGAAATAGTATGGTGAGGGAGGGAAATAGGTTCTATAGAGGAGAGCAGAGGTACCAGGGAAGTATGAGAGGAGGTGAGTGAAACAACCTAATTCGCGTCTTGATAGACTACGAAACCCTTTTTGGTATGCCTTCTTGGAGCCTAGTTTGACGGATTTTTTATGAGCAATTTGGAACTAGTCAACTTTTTCGACCCTCTGAACAAAGGACATCCTGATGTTCCGATCAAATTTCCCACTTACACATCCACGTGGACAGAATATCGAAGCCTCCATTCCATGCCCCACCAGCTCGCGTTTGTTCGCTATAACCTTTGGTCCTATGCTTATATACAGGACCCTAGGTGTTACGCGGACCAAACGCCACGTGGAGGGTATGAAATGTATTTATTATTTGGAAATTCGGGCGGATTCCGTATCAATAGGGTCACTTTTTGAATTGCTCTTTATTATAGCACACACACACATTCTGGATTTAGGAAATAAATATAGATCAAATTCGTTACTTCTTCCGGACAAACTAAAAAAAAGTTTGGAAGAAAATAATAATTGGGATAGACTCAGAGTATATCGCACGAATTCTGATTTGCGGATAAGTTAAAAAAATATACTTAAATTATGAATATGTTATATTCTTATATTCACCAATATAATTGAGCATCACCGCCAAGGACAAGACAAGAGTATATACAATCTTCATCATTTCTAATTAGATGAAAAACGGATTAATACATTAATGAAAAATTTGAATAAAAATGTAACTACTGAATATTCTGGTGTCTTATTGGTTTATATAATATCTAATAGTTGTTGTCTCATAGATTGAAGACGCCAAGTTCGTCTTTTTAAGATATTTACATTTCATTACGTAATTACCACACAATAAAACTGGGCTAACGATGATTTTCTCAAGGTAAAGTTGATAATAATAATCTACAAGCGTTCGCAGATAACACATTTCGCTTTTCATAGTATTCAAAGTTTAGAGCACGTAAATGTGAAAGGAAAATAATAATGTCTAACTGATAATATATGCGAAGAAGCAAACAAATTTAAAAAATAATATATGAATAAAATTCGCATTCAAATTACCAGATAAATTTTTAAACAAGAGCATTAGATTCCTACCAAAAGGGACGAATCTTTCATAAAATGCATGTATTTTCAGCCTAATAGTTCAATTTTCAACTAAGAGAGATGAATTTTCATCAAGAAAGACACATTTGTAACATAATAGGTGAATTCTTAGCCAAATAGTTGAACTTGCAAGCAAAAACTATAAATATATCATCAAAAATGGAACAGGCCAATTTTGAGTTAATAAAATTAATTTTCAATCAAGATAAAAAATAATTTTAACCAAAAAGATTAATTTTAAATTTTTAAATTAAATTTTCACCAAATAAAGATTGATCTTCCATGAAATACATCCATTTTCAACCTAATAGTTCAATTTATTACTGAAGCCGATTAATTTTCAACTAAAAATGGAACGAACCAAATTGTTAAATCTTCAACGAAGAAGACAGTAGAACAATTATTTTCCTATTTTTTGTTTATTGTGGAGGCATGTACTTCGAAATTATTTGATTACAAATCCTTCAAACTGCAATTCGTGCAGCTATAAGTTTCTCCAATTTGATATTCTACAATTCCTAAAAATTTCAAAAACCAGAAAATTTTACACCATCAAAACTGAAACCATACAATTTCAGAAGATTCAAATCTGAAATTACTAAATTTAAAACTGGATGTCAAGTCTTAAAAGAAATTTCGCACTTTTGAAAAATTTAATAGTAAAATTGTCCTCACATTTTCAATATTTGAATCTCAAACTATCATTAATTCGGGAAGATTTCAAGAAGAAAAATAGTTGAATCAATAAAACTATTTATTCAATATATTAATCTCAGTTTTTGAATAAGAAATTACCAGGAAATGGTGGGGAGGAGTTAGGACGGGAAAAGAAAAGTTGAAAAATATGAAAATGTTATATATATTTTATATATAGTGGACAAGACAATGATTTCTTTCAGTTGTTTTATAAATTTGTCTGTATAGAACAAATAAAAAATATCAGTGTTTTGTCAACTATATATAAATTATATATAACTTTATCACACGGAAGGGGCAAGAAACAATAATGGAGTTTGAGTTATAATGAAGTAAGGTTACGAAAAGAAAAGGAGTTTCAATTTTTATCATTTACCTTGGAAAATAGTGACTTTAGAGTTTATATGTAAGAAAAGATGAAAAAAGTAGCACCGATGATGAAACAGATATGGAGAATGGGCAAAAGAAGGTTATAAAAAGATATAGGCTGATATTTGGCTATGGAGCGGAGATATGGGGATGGGAGGAACAGGAAAGATTAACAGGTCACCAGAAAGGTATATAAGGTGGATGCTAGAAGTAGACTGGAGGATGCCTGGATATATGTTGAGAGAAGAAGTACAAAGGGATAAATGAGGTACTAGAGCGGATATTAGCCAAAAATCATTTGAAGGAGGTGCAATAAAGGAGAAGGAGGGCAATAGAATTGAAGAGATGGAATGAAGAATAAAGGAAGTTCTTCGAAGATATAAACATAGGAGAGGAGACTGAAGTAAACTAGGAATAATTGCAGAAAAGAGACTGGGAAAGACAATTACTAGAAAGATAAGAGATGATTGAGGAAAGTAAATAGAATAAAAGGTATAAGATGATAAAAAGGGAAAGCGTAAAAAAAGTGTTTAGAAAAGGGATGGGGAGAGAGAAGATGGACATGAATAGCAAGATTTGGATTGGGAAACGAGATAAGGGAAGGAATATATTGAGCAAATTAGAGCAAATAGTGCAGAATCTGTGAATGGGACCTCCCTGGTCCCATTCACAGATTCTGCACTATTTGCTCTAATTTGCTCAATATATTCCTTTCCTTACCTCGTTTCCCAATCCAAATGCTGAATGAATATTCCCATATTTCTTGGAAGACCTGAATCTTTGATTCAAATTAAAAATCGAACAAGTGCTACATTTTTAAATACATTATAAACACAATCTAATAAATGTCTTGGAAAAGATTCAGTGACTACAATGGAGCCTGCTTTTTAAGTCGGTCTCTCGTTTTTATTACACGTGCGCAGCAAACAGAAAATAGGTTTAGTAATTAATGCTCTCTTGTTTAGTATGTTATTTAGAATTATTTTTAATTCACATATAATTCCTTCGAGTTCTTTTGAGTTCTCTAAACTATGAGCAATTTTTTTCAGTTTGTTGAATTGTGTGGAATGATTTTGAACTCTTTCGGATCATTTTTGATTCATTTAACTTTGTTGAAATCTTCTGAATCTCTTCGGAATTCCCTGATATATCTGAATTGCTCTAGATTTTCTGAATGATTTGAATACCTTGAATTCCCAGAGTTGTATCTCGATGACCTCAAACTGGAATTGAATTTGTCTAAGGGATTCAAGAAGATTCAAGGAATGTAAGAATTTCAGGATGTTCAAGAAATTCAGGATATTAAAAAATTGCAGGGAATTCAGAAGGATTTCGGAATATTTAGGCTATTCAAGGAATTCATGGGATTCAAGAAATTTGGGGAATTCCGAATATTGAAAGAATTCAGGGGATCGCGAGAATCAAGGATTTGAATGAATCGAAGAACTCAGGAAATTCGGAATATTCCATAAATTCAGGAAATTGAGAGAGTTCAGAGATTTTCATGTATTCAGAGAATTTAAGGAATTCGAAGTATTTAGAAATTTCAGGGAATTCCAGATATTGAAGAAATTCAGGATATTCAAGGCTGAAGCTAATTAGCAATATTATCATGATCTAAAAGACAATATTTGCTTTAAAGCCAAAGAATGGTCGAAGTACATGATGAACGTGTTACTCTTGATAACGCGAATTTCGAAACTATGAGCTAAGCGTTCAAAATTTCCATACAATAAGACTGTGCACTAATATTTTTTAAATGAATATATTTGAAGTTTTAAGTGTATCTTCAATTTTTTATTTTAATAAATTATTTTGACATTTTTTCATAACTTAGAAAATAAAGGAAAAGCCTTTTCGTCCTTTATTTTACTTCTGGTATTTGTTTCAGTAAAAATAATTAAATTATTGAAATCTATTCCTATTACAATTTTCAAATTTCCCCAAATCCTCTAAAATCTCTGAAATTCGTTGAATTTTCATAATCTTCCAAATTCCTTGATTATTTTGAATTCCTAAAATGTCTTGTATTCCATAATTATTATATTCCATAAAATTATGTATTAATTTCTGTAAATCCTTAAATTCTTTCTTTTCATATAAATTCCTCTGAATTCCTCAAATTTCCTCAAATTTTCTGAAATCCTTCAATTCATCTAAGTTCAAAGGACTTAAAAATATTGCAATGAGTTTAGGGAACTTAGACAAATTCAAGGAATTCATGTGGTTCAGAGAATGTAGATTAATTCAGATATATCACACAACTCAAAGAAATTCAGAATATTTCAAGAAAGTTAAAATAATTCAAGAGGATTTTAAGGTATTTGAAATAATCTCAAAAAATTTGAAGAAATGAAAAATAATACATTAAATTCAAACAATAAGAGAGAATTTAAATGAATAAAACATTTAAAATGACTTATTTAATATTGATACTTCTTCAGCCCAATTTGTATGTTTTTTCGACAAAATTTTAAGAATTTTTCCTATTTTTTTGGCTAGCTAAATTTTTCAAATTTAGTTGTCAGTAACAAGGTGCATTCTACACTCAATTCAAAGGAAATAAATTATTGGAAAATTAAGAAGAATAAATAAATTTGTTGCACATTACAGGCAGATATAATTTTTTTAGAATTCTCTAACAGATTCGCAACCAGCACCTAGCCAATGGATTTCATTCCGGATCTACAAAGTAAAAATTGAAGGAATTATTCTATTTCTTTATTAGAAACAAAAACATACCATCTTTTTAAAACCACTTTTATGTTACTTTTTATGTTACGTACAAACACATTCAGCTATTTTTAATTTTCTGATCAAAATATCCTTCAATCGTAGGAGATAAAACCCTACATAGCGACCTCTAAATATATATTTCTTCAATCCGGCAAAAATAGAGGATCATTTGCGCGTCCAAAGAAAGAAATTTCCAAGTTAAGGTTTAAGAAAATATATAACAAGAATTTCCATAAGTGTTGAAATAGTTTGGCAGATAGTAGAAGGAGCATTAGCGATAAAATTCAAATAGGTTGAGCTAGTCCAATTGAGAAGAAGCATCCAAATTGCTTCTTGAAGTCTGTCTTTAGTTCTGGATTGTCAAGAAATTTTCCAGACAGTAAATAACCTAGAGTAGTCGGTAAAATTGTTGACCACTCCCCAATGATGCATTTAAATGCAAAAGGGAAGTAAAACGGGTGATTTTACGACTAATGAGTAGAAATCATGTCAAAAAAAGTTTTTGGCTCTGGCCTATGATCATACGATTTAGTGGCTAATGACAATCCTTCCAAAATCAGTAACCTGTAAACTGAAGTGTCCAACAACGTGGCAAATCACTGTATTTCACCACATTTCAATGGCCAATCATGCAATTGCAATAATTGGCCTATGTCATTCACTATTTCGTCAAGGCAACTGATTGTCTTTTCGACATTAGGTTTAATTTCTCTAAATATAAATTATCTTCTACTTTTGACGATGAACTTCCTATGGTACTTCAAATCTTCATGAAAATCATTATGAATCTGCGTAATTCAGAATTTCGTTTGAAGCTTATAGTATTTTTTACAAATTGTTAAACTTAAAAAGTTCCTGAAATGGCGATAGATTGTACCGACTACCCTACTATTCGATTTTTTTTCAAAATTGGTATGGAACTTATCAAGAGCTTACTTTCGAATATCATACAGGCTATATAGCTAAAAATTTAATTCAAGTACACCAAAAAATGTGCAAAAGCAAAAAAAATGAAAAAATGACCATTTTTACAAAAAAATTAATATTTTCTTTATTTCTTCATATTAAGGGCTAACATTTCAGCTGAGTCTTTCACTGATGTGTCACTATAAGAAAAAAAATATTAGTTCACAGGATCTTCCAAAAATGGTATTTATTCTGAAGAATGAAGGACGAAATTTTACGAAAAAACTAGTTATGTGTTTTTGCCAACAAATTATTTTTTATTCATGAAAAAAAAAGAAAATCTTACATTATTTTCACTCAAATGATAATAAACATCACCCTGAAGAAAAACTAATCAATTTGAAGTATTATTTGACATATCAACATCGACAGAGTCATTGCACATAGGTACGATGTGCAGTTGACATACTGCGCAATGAGAGGATGTACAGATTGTACAGCCTGATTTGCTTTTCCTGTCTTCTTTTTTTGTGCAGATTGCATATCGACGTTGAGTTTCGAATACAACTCTCTGCAAATTTTCGGAATTAACATTAAGTATCGAAATCCCAGCAGAAACAAAATTCAACCCGAAAAATCAATTTCGTACTTAAAATTAAGAAAAAGAAAGCCTGGGGTGTAATCCACCTCACAGTGGCAAGTAAGGGTTAAGAAACTCAAATAAATAAAACCAGGTCTTGAAAAACCGTGTGAACAAACAATATTATATTTGAGTCCTACATTTTTTTTAAATTAAACTAATGATGTGGAGAACTTTTTTGCACATTGACTTTTCTAAAAAGCTTTGATATTAGGTGACGGGTTCCTAAGGGTGTATCTTCGATTTCTGCTAGGGTCAAAGGTTGAACCACGCCGCTGCACATGTTTATTTTGACCCGTACTTCAGGAAGACTTCTTGTTGTATATATTCCACGAAGATGTGTATTACCCACTAATATTGCAACGACGTCTCCAGCGGATGTTGTTAAAACCACTTTTTCATTGGTTGGCATGGGCTTAAAGTTATTACGTCCGACATCGCGCAGTTGAATTTGTTTATCGGCAGGAAATGTGTATTTTTTAATTTCGTATTGCTGGTGCGGATTGGTGTGGGGAATAAGCCGTATATGCCGAAGTCCAAAAGAATCATGCCTGGGAGAAGGAGACCTGGATCTGGCAAGAAGAGAAGGCTCGGTAGGAAGAAGGCATCTTTCAGGAGAAGAAGACGTTCCAGAATGAGGAATACCAGGAATAGGGGCGCCATTGGGTAAACAGTCGAATTGTGAACTGAACTCTAAAATAAGGAGAAAAAGAAGATTACATGGCTGAATTGAACGAAATGAACATTTTCTAAGAAATAATTGCGATTTAAAAATATTATTCACACTAAAATGAGAGGTATCTAATGAGGGTGCGAAAAAGCTTGAATTAAAAAAAAAACATTGTTATTAGTTTAAATTTCTATTGGATTACTTTTTCAGCATTTCGTACCCGGGACCAGTCGTTCATGCGTCACACTTTTTCACAATAGGAGAAGTGAGATAAAGTGATGGGAGAATATGAGGGTAAGGTCGGGGAAGTGAGAGGAAGAGAATTAGAGGAAGTGCGTGGATGATGAGCAAGAAACGGGAAGAAAAGGCAGTATGGATGAATGGGTGAGTAAGGGCAGCCGGGAGAGTAGAAGTCAGGGCCGGCGGAACTTAGGTTATCTGTCTTTCTCGCTCCTTAACAAGTGTGAATGCAAAATAATTAGAGTAAGCGAGACACTCGCATGTGGAAAACAGATGACGGTTTTCCACATGCGAGTGTCTCGCTTACTCTAATTCTTTTACATTCACGCTCCTTAAGGAGCGAGAAATATAGATAACCTGCGTTCCGTCGGCTCTGTTAGAAGTAATAAAAGAGAAGTAGAGAAGGGTGAAGTGTTGCAGGAGAGGGAATGTGATTGGGGAATCAAGGGGAGGAAAATCAGAGGAAGAAATGGAAGTGCGGAGAGAAGACCAGAAGAGGAATAGTTTAGTAAGAAAGAGAAGTAGGCTCTGAAGAGGAGAGAAGTAGTAGTGGGAAATTAAGAAAGGAGAAGTAGGCGAAAGCAGGGGAAGTTGGGGAGGGGAAGTGTGAGAGAAGGAGATTTAAACAACCTGAGTCAAATCTCAATAGGCTACAAAACCTTTTTTTATGCACGCGGCGCATAGTTTCACCAATTTTTTATGAGAAATATGGAATTATTCAACTTCTCCGACCCTCGGAAAAAAGGACATCATTAGTTTCAGATCTAATTTACAACTTACACATCCGCGCGGATAAAATATCGACGACTGCATTCCATTCCGCTCCACGTCACATTTGTTGCTGTGCAACTTCAGGTTGTATGCTCATATACAGATCCTGAATTGTTACACGGACCAAATGCGACGTTGAGCGGTATGGAATGGATTTCCGATTTGGAAATTCGAGCAAAAAAAAGTTTAACAGAAAATAACAATTGGGATAGACTGCGGATTACATCGCACAAATTCTGATTTTGGGATAGATTAAAAAAATATACCTAAAATTATAGATATACAATTATATTATTATATTCACCAATAGAATTGAGGATCACCGACAAGGATAAGACAAGGGTATGAATAATCCTCATTCTTCTAATTGAAGGAAAAACGCTTTGATGTATTAATAAAGAATTCAAATAACAATGAAGCTAATGAATATTCTGGTGCTGCAATAATTTATATGATATCCTACAGTTGTTATCTCATGGGCTGCAAACGTGAAGTTTGTCTTTCCGAGATATTTACATTTCATTACGAAATTTGCATAGTCTTAGAATAAGGCTGCGCTGACGATGATCATCTCAAGGTAAAATTGATAATAATAATCTACAAGTGTTTGCAGCTGACATATTCCGCTTGTCATAGTATTCAAAGTTTAGAAGAACAAGATTTTGTAATGTTTCAAGAAAAATTGTTTACCGTGTATCATTTTCAGAACGTATCATTTTTTTCAATTCTTGAATCTAACTGTAACATTTTTCAAATTTTTTAAATATTATATTACTTAGATTTTAATTAAAACAATAGGTCAGTACGAATTTACCTTCTTTGGTTAGAAATTGAACAGCCTACGACATCTGGGACTACCTACAATATCTGGGAGGCGCTAAAGTGCACTGTAAAAAAAATCGATTGAATTTTACATCGCTGGACGATGTAAATAAAGGGACCCTTGTGTGTCAGAATAAGTTTACGGAATTTTGTAAAAATCCAACTAGCGATGAATTTTGCAATTACAGCTGTTGCGATATGCCAATTCGTTCGGTGATTTTACCCACGAAAAAGTAAAATTCTTTCGGTGGAAAAATTAAATAAAATAAAAATTATTTGGTGACAATTTCTTCGTATTAGCCATCAAAATGCTAACAAATTAGAGGACTGACACATCGATAAACAACGAAAACGAGAGACACTTGCGTAGTTAAATATTATTTGATTAATCATTCTAAATTTGCAATTAATTATAAATCAAAAATTTTAGTTTCTGTCAGGGTAAAATTAAAAAGGTGGATGTAATTTTCAATCTCAGGAACGCGATTTTACCGACCCATGGTATTTTTACACGCTGCGACTGAATTTTCCCTTCTGAACGTAAATTTCGTACGACGGAATGTGTAATTTTGTTTGTATCTAGTGTGTAATATTACACTGCTGTTCGAGGGTTCTTTTATTTACATCGCTAAAGGTTGTAATTTCACACACTTTTGTAAAATCACACAATGAGTTCTGTGAAATTTACCATGATGCAATATGTAATTTTCCGAAACTTTGTAATTTTACACAAATCTTTTTTTACAGTGTGTATTTCAAAAGGAATCAAATATACTTGTACCTATTTTTCGTAATAGAAAGCATTTCAAGTTGCCTTCTTAAGGGAGTCTAATCAGAGAGACAATCCAGAATATCCATGAACCCCTTTGCTGTAGTTGCCAGAAAATTTCTCCGACAAAATAATAGCTGGTTTTTAAACTGAGATTTGAATAGACTTGTTTATTAGTAATCGAGAGAACGCGATTATTTTTTGGAACAAAGTCTGACAGCAAAATAGTACTTGAGAACAGTTCTTACAAGGTATAAGTGGAGAAGGGTGTTAAACACATACGTGAATACAAATGGGTTCCCCAGAGACATTGAAATGGAGCTTCTGAGCACAATTTAGATTGAGGTCACTGCTTTTCATCAATGGGTACAGGTCAGGTTAGGTTGTATGTACGTATGCCTCAGTAAATTCGTTACTATGCGTGCAAGGGCTGCTCTATTCCTTTTATTCATTGCATACATGTACGTTAAGCGTTACAGATAAGGTGATTTGAAAAAATTGACTAATAATTACACGTAAATTAAACTGTCAATAAGAATTGAATGAATATAGTACCTTAAACAGTTACGCGCTAATAATCATTAATAATCCATTTCTGACGTTATGAAAATAGCTTCTCTCTGTTTGTATATGTATTACGTACAGTTTTTTGAGATATTAAGATTTATTTAGGCAAGATTGCTGTCAATATTTGTGTGCTTCCGCATAAAAAGGGAGCTTATGGTCGATATATAGTTACGTATAGGGGCATATAGCAGGATGAATTCCCGACATTTTAGGCTCAAATTAACCCAATAAGAGTGCCATAAGCGCACATGTTATATTTCTTCTTTGAATATGAATTATACCTACTTCCGGTTCCTAACTGAATATGAGTATAGACCCACATTATTCCATATAGGTCCCAGTATCATTCCCAACTCATGTAGTTTAGGAGGTATTCGTGTCTTTCTAAAAAAACGCGAATATACGCGGCCATAAGGGCCCTTTTTATGCGGACGCCCACATTTCGTTATTATTTCAGATTGCAATCTAAATTTCTTTGTCTCCCTCTCCCTCTCCCTCTCCCTCTCCCTCTCCC